>JACCGJ010014635.1:0-13616 GCA_013407085.1 Atriophallophorus winterbourni
GCTATATAAGTGTGTGATCACGTATCTGGTGTGAAGCAAAGTGAAGCAGCGTGGTAAACTTTGCGTAGAATAAAGTAGTGCTACCGGGTCGAGGCAAGTATATAGGTGAGCGATAAAGTTAAAGCTGGCATATGGTGTTTATCAAGTTGAACCCAGCGCTTTAGGTAAGTAGTAACAGTTTTTCTGTTAAGAAAACAGGGTATAGGGGACGTCACCGACATGAAATTATATGTTGACGAGTATAAATACAAAGATGATGCAAATGCGATAATTTCAAGGCAAATCTTGTCTTAAGACAATTAATAAAACATAACTTAGACTTCTATGTTTCTATTGGTAATCTGGTGTCAAAATTTATATTTTGTTAACCAATTAGTTTCCGGGAAGTTCCGCCGAAGAAAGCGACGATTTGCGTACTACACAGCGAACAAACGCAACATAACTATGAAAATGACGACGTTCTTTGCTTGCTTCACCACTTTCACATCTACTGCAACACTTGTTTGGTAAATGTAGCCATAGATAGATACAAATTTAATGTCTAACACCTATGGAAAATTAATCTGAACTCTTTGCTGTAATGCGAAAATGTTCGCGAGTACGAGTCCATCAATTTCGCTATACTCATCAACATATTTTGTTTGATGTTAACATTAAAAGTCTACAAAATCTCATTTTGTGACACGTTTTGTTACGTTTCACACGTTATCATGATAAACTTTTATCTACCTTAACCTCGTAAAATATTAGCGTGTATTTTTTAGTCTCGCCATAACAAATTGGTTTTCCTTAACAGTTGTACCTTGACAACTGTTTTCCAATCACAACCATTTGTTGTTGTGTTGTTCAGTCAACCAATCTCCCAAATTTATTGGATCGGTGCAGAATGTCCATCAAATCAATTATTGTACTCCAGAAGGACAAGAGGAGTAGTTGGGTGTAATGAGAGCACAAAAGTGTGTTTGAATATACCCAAGAGAGCGGAATCGTTCCAGTCAATTTCGTACATACGAATAATCGTTATAAAAAAACAATCAATATTTTAAAAAAATTGGTTAACGTGAATCGATCAATGAAATTGTGTAGTGGGTATTGAGGAATGAATCGTTGGGCTAAATGTGTTCCCGTTATACGCACATTCAACAGAGGCAACCAGAGAAGATCGAGGACCGCGTGGCGAAGGAGTATATTGTTATTATTTTGTGTTGACTATGAAAAAATGTTATTTAACATATGAATAATGTCATCTGAGTTAATGAACAGAAAATCAATGAAATGTGAGTGTTAACGATAAAAAGAAATCGATAAATCAATATGGCGTTATCGGTAATCGAAATGAAACGATAATGTCTAAACAAAGTTAAACTTGTATGTCACTGTTATATAGGGTTCTTACAAAGAACCACGATGTTCAAATACAGAATCACAAAGTGATGACCGCAAACAGCCAGAAACCCGTAGTGGTGTGTAAGAGATGGGGTTGTGAGCACGACAATACAATAGTCTTTTATATGTGCCTCCAGCTCTTGGCCAGGAATCACTTCGTGATTCTGTATTTGAACATTGTGGTACTTTGTAAGAACCATGTCATACAAGTTTAACTTTGTTTACCGCTTTTTCATTGTTTCAAAGCTCACTGAACCTGATCTCGCTGTCTCCACCTGATGACGGCAAACAGCCAGAAACCGGTAGTGGTGTTTAAGAGATAAGGATGTGAGCACCATAATACATTGATAATGGCTAAGCTAACACATTAAGATGTTAAAAAACATGAGACTCCACAAATCACTACAGGACTCCCCATTCGAGCGTCGAAATTTAAAAAGCCGCTCGATGTCAGCTAAAGTAGTGAGAGAGTGTTTCCAGGTCAATGGACAGTCCGGTTAGAGCGTGGGTATGAATAGTGACCGGGACGTTTTAAGCATGACAATAGAATGAGTCAACTGTTCCAATAGTCCGTCAGCTTTTTCGACCATTTGACTATACGGCCTGAGCGGTTATGTCTCAATGAAGGCAGATTGGCAGAGATGATTGCGATTGATATGAGGGTTTAGTCGTTTGAGGTGACTGTAGAAAAACATTAGTGGGTATAGTTGAAACACGATATTTAGCGTCATTGGAATTTGAGAGAAATACAGGTTTGGAGATGGAAGAGCAGATTCGACAAAGGCAGCTTTTAAACTGTCAGCGCTAACTGTATTGTTCACACCATTTTTTCGATGACACAATATTTTGGTTGTCTGGAAATCACGTTGAATGTTCTAGTGTATGGGGGTTGGAGGGTTTTGTGAACTTGGTTGCTTCTGAGAAAAACGAAAGCACTTGGGACATAGACAGGATGAGAGGGTGACCGAGTTGGAAGAACACGTAATTCAGGGTAAAATGTTGACATTTGACGTAATTTGGGACGTTGATGTTAACATGTTAATCCGAGGAAGCTACGAGCTCACCAGGAAGGTGAAAAGTGATCCCATATACCAACTCTGCTGTTAAACACCCGAAATCTTCTTTTATAGAGGTACGAATACCGAGAAAAATCTGACCAGTACTCTGTCTGTCAGTGTGACATTAAGGTGGCTTTCAGTTGACGATGAAATCTCTCCAATAGACAGTTAGAGCAAGGGTGATACGCAGTAGTTTGCATGTGAAATGAGTGAAATAAATGTCACGGCGATACCCGCCCTTCAATCTTTTTTTAAACTTAACACCGGAAAGTCTCCTAGTGCCGACGGAATAACCCCGCTAATATTGAAGCAATGTGCGAACTTGCTGTACAAACTACTCACATACCTGTTCAAACAAACACTGGCAAATTGAGTGATTCCTAAAGATTGGAAATGCGCAATAATTTCTCCTATTTATTAAAGTGGATATCGCTCCGATGTTTATAATTACCGACCCGTTACTCCGTTACCTGTGATTTCCAAATTACTTGAGCGCCTCATCGTTGAAGATCTAATGAAACATTTCGAAAATAATACGTTGCTTTCGAGGAAACAGCATGGATATAGACAGAATTATTCCAGTTTAGCTAATTTACTGATAACCCTAGATGATTGGACACAAGCGGTAGATAAAGGGCAAGTAATACACGCCTGGTACCTTTATATATCAAAAGCATTTAATCTTATTGACCATACCCTAATACTGCAAAAGCTTGAAAGGCTTGGTATCACTGGAAAGTTGCTTAGTTGGCTAAATGACCACCTACCAAATCACACTAACCAGGTACGTGTTGATGGTACATTATTCAAACCAATTGCAGCAACTAGCGGAGTTCCCCAAGGCTCGGTCCTTGGTCCGATCCTCTTTCTGGTTTATGTCAATGAAATACTGGAAATTTTTCGATGTACCATTTCCTTATTTCGGGACGACATAAAGATTTGGCGCAGCATTCGTAGTCCAGAATACTGTCTGCTATTACAAAAAGATATTGATACGATAAACAGTTGTTCGTTGAAGAACAAACTGCCGTTTAACTTCAACAAATGCAAACTCATGAATGTGAGGAATTGAGTAGAGTTCACATATCACATAGGTTCGCATGTCCTTGAAAATTGCAGTGAAGAAAAAGATTTGGGTATCTGGATATGATCCAGTTTAAAAACATCACTTCAAACTAACAGTTCCTTTATTAAAGCAACACGTGTTCTAAATCTACTCAAACGTGTATTTGGGAAATTTTCGTAAGAATCATGAATACTTACTTAATACCAGTCATAGAATGCGGTGTGCAGTGATGGTCTCCGTTACTCAAGAATGATGTTGAAGTTATGCAGCGAATCTAACACAGATCAACAAACTAGTTCTCGGTATCCGAAACAAGCCTTATAAAGAAAGGATAGTTCAACTGAATCTGTACGACTTTCCCTATCGATGAATCAGTGGAGACCTTGTCCCACACTACAAAAGATTCCATACCCCAAACCATCCCTTACTTGATTGATTCACGCAATAGGATATGATAAATTATCGGACTCATATATAAGTACTCGTGGTTACCCATTCCCGCTTGAACTGTAGATGGAATTTTTATTCTGTCCGTGTCTGTTTTATTTGGAACAGTTTACCTTATACCATTGATAGCTCCGCAAGCTTGCGAAATTAGACGAATTTTTATTTAATTATTCGTTTTCCGAACACTTATATACTGTTTATTCTAATTCCTTATCTTGTTTTATACACTTACATATCAATTTCACCATCCTATGGTTAATGTTAAGCTTGTTGATTTTTTGATTATTAAAAACCGTGAAAACTTGAAAAAAACAGTAAACATTATGAAGGATATGTAAACTTTTCGCACAAATTCTTACTTGCTACGTGAGTTTCCTAAGTGCAATACTCAAATCTACGGAGATATATCCTGGTGGGAGAGAAAACGACGCTCATGGGAAGAACAATGAAATGTCAGTTATAACGATAAAAACAAATTGATATGTCAATATGGTGCAATCGGTAATCAAAATGAAAAGATAATGTCAAGGTTAACAAATTTAGATGATACAAAACATGAGACTCTACAAATCAATACAATTGTTCCTATATATTTTGAGCTAGACCGACTAAGTCGTCATTCTCAGGTTATGGGTAAAACGTTTCACTTCTGACACTTAAGCTTCATCAGAGTAACTACATCATTCAGAACAGAAAATATAATCTATTAATGCCATGCACGTTTATTTGGTGCGGTGACATTTTGTTTTCAAAAGAGTTTACACAGAATTCGCAGCACTACAACACTCGGGGCTCCAAAGAGCAACTGTTAAACAAATTTATTTTTTGCACAATGTTTGATTACATATTTTTTATCCCATTATGTTCATTGTCACATTTAGCCGTGAACGTGAGAACGACGTTCACAGATTTTACGCTTTGCTGGTTCAGTAGACCGAGTGATTGGTTCCTTAGCTACATGACTCGATACCCGTGGGATTTGATCAGACAGCTTAATGTTACTAGTAATTAGAGATTGTGGATGGATGACTAAGCACGGTCCCATTTCGAACTAATAAACTTGGTATGACGAGTGGAACGTTAACTAAATGCTGATCTAGCAGGTCGCTTTCCAGGTATTTAAATAATATATTTCGTGGTTTTGAAACCGTTAGTCGCAGGGCGAGTTGTATTGCACATTGCTTTGCTATTGTGTAAAATCTCAAATATAAGAATAAATAACTGAAATCTGACTTTGATAAGCTCACTCTACACATGTGATTAAACAGGGTGGTCGTCCTAAAAGACTCGTAATATTGAGGAAAATATATAATATTCAATTCAAAATCATTTAATATTTATCAGAGTTAATTGACAGCTAGTATACAAATATTTATCAAAGTTAATTGATAGTTAGTATACAAAAAATTATTTTATTGTATTCAAATCTTTTGAAATAGTTGTTAATATTCTGAGCATTTCAATTGGTACGTTTAGAAGGTAAAACATTTATGGTAACAAGTGAAATTTGACGAGACGTCATGAGCATTGTTCATTTTCGTATCGAATTACATGTATTTTCGAACACGATGTTCGAATGTAATTTGACGTTATTTAAAAAAATAAACCCGCCAATGGTGATTACGTGACGAAAGATACGTGCGTTAAATGTTAAGAACTATTAAAGGGTAAAATGAGATGATTGTCGACATGGAAAACATAGTCGGTGCAAACAAAGTTAAACGTTTATGACACTGTTTTATAGGGGTCCTACAAAGAAACACGATGTTTAAATACACTTCATCGACATATTTTTGGCCACATGCGATTGAACAGGTTAGTAATACAAGTACATGCGGATCCTAATCGTTCTGTCGTTAGCTGATGAGTGCATGCAGCAAGATACCGATAGTGGGGTATGTGCCATGGTATTTCATGCAAACACGAAAGTTTCATGGTGCTCACATCCTCAATGTAAGTGCAGGCAGCGTGAACACCACTATGACTGTTACTTGTGCACAATGGTGTCAAAGATATTAGGCATGATTTTTATAGATTATCCGTAGCGTTTCGGAAAAAGATATTTCTTTTTGCCTCATTTTAAATTCAGCAAACCAAAATATACGTTTTAAGCAATTATTGTCCAGAATGCTTTGATGAAAATTGTGTGAGATAATCAATGATCATTAACCAATTAAATAGCAGTGAAAGTCCAGCACATTTTCCAGTAAGTGAATGTGTATAACATGTAGAGCTTCGGGCTAAGTATACCACAAAGAAGCATTTTATCATCGACTCATGCGGTCTGATGTAAAATAAAATATCTCCAATCAAACAAGCCTAGTGCAAAAATAGATCTCGCATGTTTCAGAACGATTGTATTTCCAAAGTATGCAGTATGGTGGATAGGGTGAGAAAGTGTAAATTGAACTTTAATGCAACACAACAATAATCGAAATTATAACGACAACAGGAATGAAAATTTAATTTCTAGTACTTTTGTTTGATATTTGTCCTATTAATCACATTATGAATAAGAGAACAATCAATACTATAAACCAAGTAGTTGTGAATTGTACTCACACAATCAATGTTATTAAATCGGAAAACGATCTTGAAAATAATCGATCGATGGATCACGATCTTCTCGATAGAAATTGCTAAATCCATGCATTCCGTTAACCTCGAATAACTTCGTGATACAACTGTAACTTGTAGTTCAAACTTTTTCTCAGCTGCATACACGCCTTCTTCTACACAATCTCACACCACTGATGTACGTTATCCTCTTGACTTCAACTTCCAATATTAAATTTCCAATTAGCTGAAGTGAGTATTTTATGAGCACTGGTCATAAATGGTTTCCATAAACACAGTGTATGATCTTGATGGCCTTTGTTGTGTTCCAATTTTGGATAGTCTGACCGTGGGTTCATGAGTTGTACGAAGAAGAACATGCGGAATCCGCACACGAAGTTTTCCATGAACAGAAAAATTCTAGTTCAGTCCGCTTTGTGAGTTGTAGCGAGAAATATAGCTGAATTATTTCAATCATATCGTCGAAGAGTAAAAATATGTAATTGCATGATAATACGCACAGCTTTATAAATATCCAACATTGCATAGCTAGCTGCGATTAGGTGTAAAATTATATGGACTACCTATGCGACCGTTCAAGTAGACATCGCCATAAAAATAAGTTAGACAACATTCGGTTATCGCACTTTTCGAATTTGAATCTGTTTTTTTACAAAAAAAATACATAGTTATGCCAAGGGAGGCTTTCGGAACACACGCACTCTACCCACGCTACACATAACATAATGCATTTTATTGATCGGGTGCTTAGTAGGTTTTAGTTCACGATTGTGGAACAATAAATCTATCTTAAAAGATCGATATGTTATAACTACGTACCGGTTAGTTAGCAAAGTTAATGTGAGATCGAGGGATGTGTGCAACTTCCTAGTAAACAAAATTTAATTCGAAATCCATTATTTTAAACGTTTGTAAAGCTTCAAGTTTTGAAGACACTTCAAAGTATAATTTTGATGACCGACTTTCATGTTTCACAGAACGTATTCTTCACCGTCATCAACTGATGACGTTGGACAGCGATACGTCGGTTGTGTTGTAATTGCGCGAGAAAGTGAGCACCACCAAACTGGTCGTTTATTGACTTATTAGTCGTTCAATCTCTGTCAAATCTGAACAAAGTTAAACTTGTATGCCACTGTTATACAGGGTTCTCACAACAAACCACGATGTTCAGACGCAGAATCACAAAGGGATTCTTGTTCAAGCACTCAAAGCGCTTATGGATGACCAAAGTAATGTGTTGCTCACATCCCCATCCCTTACACACCACTACCGGTTTCTGGCTGTTTGCCGTCATCGGGTGGAGAGACTAAGATCAATTCCAGTGAACCTTGAAACAGTTGAATAGCGGTAAACGAAGTTAAACTTTGTGGTGTGTAAGGGATGGAGATGTGAGCACCACAATACACTGTCAAATTTACTTTGGGACATAGTGGTCTGCTATACGAGCCCTTATAAACAGTGGTTTTAAAATGTTTACCACTGTTTTACTCTCACTGAAACAAGCAGAAACTGATTATGATGTGCAAATCTTGAATATATAAGCGCTGTAATACATGAAACAATAGTTTAAAAATTTATTTATCTCCCACCCAACTTTTCATGCTTGAGTTCCTCCCCCCCCGTAATACGGAAAATCTCTATAAGTACTTTGTGATGCTTAACTCATGTGGAAGATATCAGATCAATTTCCTCGAAAGAAGCTAATAAATTAATACTGAAGAGCAGATTTCGGTTAGATGTTAGATGGAGAATTACATTACAGTAGGTCACTTAAATTGATAGAATTTACAGTTAGGAATTGTCACGTCAACCCTCATTGAAGCAACCGACGCAGGAAAATTCAAAATTGTCAATGAAAACTTTTCATCAAGAATATATTATGTTATTCAGATTCCTTTCTAGATGTTTGTCTTCATCAGGTGGAGACGTTAACATCAGTTTCAGTGAGGTTAACTAATAAAGTATAATTTTGTTTTACTATTTTAATAGCAAATTTTGAATCTCATCATGCCTGTTAAAGACAAGCACATTTTACACATTGAAATTCGAGACGTTAGAAACTCTGGCAAACGGGTTCTATGTACGTACATCAATGAAATCGACTCCTGACATTTTAATTTGCCAGCCATCAAAAATGGCATACCAAGAAATGTAATCGATTTCCACCAACACCAGCACAATCAATCACGCAAATTTAATCCAAGACGCCTGGGCAATGCAAATCGAATCTGTTGAGAATGTCGTTTTTCTCTTATGGATAAGTTCATTATATTACGGTAGTTGGTTGAAATAATGTTCGTTGACGGAAAACGCTTATGTTCCAACGTGTGGAGTAAATTAGACACTGTTGGTTAAATATTTGCAGATAATATAAACGCTTATCCACAGTCACTATAAACGTGTGACCTTGAAAATAAAGACCCAAATTTCGGGAACGTCGTCGCAAAATAAGGTGAACAATTATGCATGGCTCTTACTTGTTACAGCCGCGATGTCGTTCGCACGCCAATATCAAGTAAACTCAGTTTAGCAATACATGATACACAATAGATCCATACTCTCTGTTTTGTAATTTTTCAGTTGGGTCCTAACGTAGCCATCCTTGTTTTCACTGTTTGAATTACAAAAGGCATGTATCCGGGTTAAGAAAATTGTTGCATTTACGAACCCAGTCAGTTGGCCAATCAATTTGTGCTTATGCAACTATAGTACATTATTTTCAGAGTGAAATCATCTGAATCGATGGCATATTTTAACAATATTCACAACCGTTTAACGCTTAATGTATCTGCTGTCATAGATTTGAATCGATCGATTAATATTCGATTATAAATCAACATATCGATTATTTTAAATACAGCCAAATGTGCGAAAGCGGTATAGTTGTTTTGGTGAACCGATAGACTTGCGCTGAACTCAGTTGATTATTTGCCACCGAATTCTCGAATAACGTACCGTGTGAATCTATTCATATATATTCTGAGAGCTGCGATACGCACACGCACATACAAACGACCCGGCCCTTGGGAGGTTCGAATTAGTCTAATAGATTTGTTTTGCATAATTGTCAGACTAGTTTAGTCGAAAAGTGATCACCTTTATGAGCGGGGAAATTAAAAAGCTTGTGGCGGCGAAAGGATAAATCAGTTCCGCTGAGAACATAAGCTGTGGGGAAAAACAAAATATTTTATATTTGTATTGGCCGTGGATCGATAAAACCGTAACACACACACCCCGATATGAGAAAAATCAATTTGGTGAACGCGTTAAAGTTTAAATGTAGTCACTGCTGACCGAAAGTATCTAGAATTAATATGTCAGTGATATTTCGTTGAACATTGTTGAACATATATACTACGAACAATGAGTTACGATTATTTATACGTTACAAAAGTTGTATAGCAAATTAGCATTCAAGAGTAAACGTAGCTGGTTCCTTAAAAGTTTCTTTTAACTTAATGTATGTTCATTGCAAACAACCCTGGTCAGACAGTTGTAGCGATTTGGTTTAAAAAATGTTTACAGCATTTAATTCAATATTTCATAAATACCTAATATTGTATGAAAACCAAACAAGGAACCATTCTTAAATGTTGTAAATATGTAAGCAGGCCCATCAGGCACCTGCACAAAGCCAAAACATTTAAGAGATGTTAGAGCACTCAATGTAGAGAGTCTGTTACTCATGGTCGCGCCTGGTCTTCGAAACAAGCTACCAGTTTACTAAACGGCTTGAGATGGCTCCCACACGTTCATTTTCAACCTAAAGTCTGTTCGTACCAATACTGTTGCTCTGACGAATGAGATATATAAAAAAACCGCGCTATTCAAATACAAATACATAGTGTGATTCCAGGTAAAGCGAACAAAATCGACAAATTTCGCATTGCGCTCACACACCCCATTAAAACACAATAAACACGTTAATCCCTAAATAGGTTCTTACTGATGCGCTAGGTCCTTGTTGGATTACTATCATTATTTCTAAAATATCTCAAAATAATCTTTGAACTTCTTTGAATTTCAGATTCTAGATTTTTCTTTGTCTATTTTTTCGGCAATATTGTTTTTGCTAAAACAGAGTATAAATACAGACGAGTCACAGCGTAATCTCCCTTTTGGTTACAGGCGGTAAAAGCTCTTTGTCTCAAAAAATTAGCCTTTGTTCTTGCAACTCGTAGTGTTGGGTCTCTTTAGTTACCAATACTCAATAGTACAACAGTTTTCATTGTCTAGCAATCGCGTTCTACTCTGGTAACAATATAACATTCCCACGAATGGTTTGTATAAAATTCATGGTGATTAATAACCGGAAAAATTATTGAATCCTGTTCTTGCACCAAAGCGCACATCGCCCACATTTGCAGCATTGTCCGTCTAAACTATTACAAATTTTAATTCTAAATTCGAAAACAAAACACAATGATTCTAGTAAAGCATTGGATAGTCGTATATCACTGGGTAATTGGTTAATATCGATGTTTAGGTAAAAAATATCGATACACAATTGATTGATTCTCAATTCAAACGATATCGACCATCTACACGTCAATCGGACCGTGAAAGCGTTTGCCCAAACCCAGTTATAATATTTGAGAGTTGAAGTTCATTTAAGATCAGAAATGCGATATATTCATCAAAGTATATGAATGCTTTTAACTAGTATTCGAATCAAAACCGGTGCATACCAAACCGTAGTGTTCAACTGAAGAATCATCTATTCATCAAGGGTCAACTGACCAAATTGGAACAAATATTATGCAAATGTGAATAGTTATCACACATTAATTTGGTCCCGGAAAACATACGCCAATCAATTCATATTTAATCTCACTCAAGTACACTGAGTGCTGACAATATCACTTAATTCCATATGAAACATTGATTTTTCCAAAAAAACTGAAACGACAAATTAATTTTCGTTATTTCTTTGCACAAACGCATTTCTCAAATAAAAAATCTAAGCATGATTGATGCATCAATCTGTTTAGACAAAAAATATTTGTCTCATATATTGCGTAGATTTCCTGTTATGATTTGCACAATCGATTTAATAGGTAAGGAAAATCAATAAAGTAGAGAAGGGAAACCCAACTAATAGACAGAACAAAATTTATCTATTGATTAAAATATAACATATTCTTACAGCAATAAAAATTAAATCTATTATATCTAGATACGGGTAAATAAAGTTACACTATAAATGTGAAATGTATTATTACCAAACAAGGCATAGTACTAGAACACAACCAGAATATCGTATCGTATGGCATCGCTCAATCTAATTATAGAGTGTAAATCTTTATATGAGTCTTTGTGAGAGAATAACGATAATACTAAGAATAATAGCATCCCTCTCGTACTAAAACGATCAATACTCATTCACTAACCAAACTTTGATGGGCTTATTCGATTTTCAAACATAATAATTATAATAGCATTCGCACAGTTCAACTTTATCTTTTCGAAAGAAACATGGGGTGTTTGGTGATACCTAGAAATGTACCAAGGAATTATCTATGGTAAAATAAAGCTATACTTGACTTTACCAGATATTCATTCGTCATTGTAATGCGTTTTCTTCATCATCAAATTGGCATTGTAAATCGTTAATTACACGGAGGCAAATATTATCGATTTCTCAAGAAATAAACGACAAACGTTTTTGCACGTGTGATGACATATGCGCTAATTCCACAAGATCTTTCGTTTTACCCATAGTATTGACCACCCTCAAATATTTCTATGGAAACTCTGACAGACTTGATTGAAATGACATTAAAATTTGAGTTTGATTAAACTGTCCAAGAAAATGAATCGAAAAGGTATATAATGCGTGCGTACTAACGCTGGCAAGAATATATGCCACATAAAATGTTCGGAATGAAACAATCCACAACAACAACAATTGAAAGCCAAAATATTCAGCGTACTTTCCACAATCGAAAAGTCGTTATTTCTGGTTATCCTAGCGTCATCGTGAGAGAAAAAAGCGCGCTTTTTTACGTTCGCTGAACTTGACTATCACAAGTGCACACATGAGTCAGTATTCAGTTTATTAAGAATTCAAGGTAATTCAAGGTTTTTATTGGTCTAAAAAGCAACAAGCTTAACAACAACCTTAGGATGGTAAAAATTCAAATTTAAGTGTATAAACAATATAAGGAAGTAGATTAAACAATATATAAATGTTCTGGAAGCGAATAATGCGATAAAGATTTGTCTTATTTTGTTTTAAATTCATGCAAGCTAGTGGAGTGAGCAACGGTTGAAGGTAAACTGTTCCAAGTAAACCAGGCACGGACAGAGCAAGAATACCTTCTACAGTTTAGGCGGGAAAGGGGTACGACCAGCACATATTCATAGGTTCGATAATTTCTCGCATCCCTTCGCGTGAATAAATACTGTAAGGGATCGTTCGGGGTATTGAATGTTTTGCAAAGTAAGATAAGTTCTACTCTGATTCGTCGATAGGGAAAGTCGAACAGATTCAGTTGAGCTATCCTTTCTTGATATGGTTTGTTTCGGATGCTGAGAACTAGTTTTGTTGAGCGGTGATAGATTCGCTGCATAAGTTCCACATCCCTCTTGAGCCACGGAGACCATGACTGCACACCGTCTTCCATCACTTGTCTCAACTATTCGGCTCACGATTCGCGAAAAATTGCTTAAAATACTCGAAAACAGGGAAACAACACCGAGCTTTTGTAATACGATTCATTCGGATAGCTTGCTGCGTAACACATTTCCGCCTCATATTGATCGATAAATTTGACACACAGGCCCGCTTCACAGTCCTACGTCGATATTAAACTTATACTAGAATTGAATTTGAACAGGAACCTCACAAGTCTCAAATTTTATTTCCCAGTGATGTGGAATGTTCTGTTTTTCGGCGAATAACAAAGTCATTGATATGTGACGGTGTTTATGCGAAGGGATTAAACATTGATTACACGGCATGGTATTGGGTATGATTGATTCAGTCCAATTCGAGAAATGGAAAGTGAATTTTGGGACTATGTATTGAGATCCAATAATCAGTCATTCTAAACAGACCAGACAATAACGAATGTCAC
>JACCGJ010014636.1:0-33658 GCA_013407085.1 Atriophallophorus winterbourni
CTCTATTGATACCAAGAATTGACTTGTAACCACTTTTGTGCATTGGCACTACTATGGCCTCTTTCCACTCAATAAGAACCACTCACAGGTGCAAGCATGTTTTGAACAGCTTGCACGAGGGTTTCGAATGCAATGAGTCAAGATTCTGTAGCATAATTGAGTATATACCATCGGGTCCAAACTACTGTTCAATCTTTTCCATGGACACTCTTGAAATTTTGGAAAAGTGAAAATAAATGAATAATTAAACGGGTATTCATGTGAGAGTTTCAGTTCAACATTAAATTTTAAAGTTTACGCATCGGTCAAGTGAGCTTCATCATTTTGAATTTCTAATAGCAATGTATGTTCATTTAAAATTATCTCAGATAAATAATCGACACGTCACTACGATGTTTCCAGATAATTTTACAGCTTATATTTATTATTTTGTTTTAATGTATCATATCTTGAGTATAGCGTTCCCTTATTTTTAAAATACGAAGTATATAAAGGTTGTGCAATTTTCGGTGATTTATCTCAATCGTTCAGTCTTACTGCTTATTATTTTTCGATAAGCCTATGGACAACACTATAATTCGCTGTGTATTGACGCGATTTTGAAAAAAACATGTTTAACATTGTTTTAATCAAAAAATTCTAATTGATATATCTTGACTTAAGTCTCATTCGTTGAAACTAACGTAATTATCTTATAATAAGGAATAATAATAATTACTATGGTAATTTTTCTCTACTAAATTGAGAGACGGAAGTCAATGGTGTATTCAGTAGTCAATACTGTATTGCGGGAAACGCTACAAGTCTAATTGAATATCCACAAGATAGTTAGCATGTAGTGGACCAATCTCGACAAGCACATTGGGTCTGAATAACCTTTCTCAGTTCAGCAAAGTGGTCGAAGAGAAACGTGCTCCATATTAGTTTAGATGGGAAATGCTGTGGAACGAAGGAAAGATATGGTGCAGTATCATAAAGATCATAATCGTGATAAAAGCATGATCAAGAATTGCGTATCGTGTGATATAATTGAGGTCAATGCGTTCTTTGAACATATCTAGTGATGGGCAGAAATAACGAAAGAGGTAGTGCGCTCCAAGCACGAGGAATCCGGAAGACAATGGAGTGTCTGCTGCAGTCCAATCTACTGTGTTGATGTGCCAACTTCAGGTGATAACCACAATTTTCTGAGTATGGGGCCATTTTCAGCATACCCGTATATAGGTGAGTTTCCTCCATCAATATCCGATAAGCAAGGATCAGATCGCCAAGGATACGGCGGTAGTTTGTAGAGAACAATTGTATTGTTGTAAAACGCTCCTCGTAGCTGACGAAGCTAAGCCCTTTGACAAGCTTTGTAGAACGTCTCTGTGGCATATAGAAGAAGAAAGTTTTTCTTTGCGCTGTCACAAATCGAAAACGTACGTGAGCAAACTCACGTATGCCGCTGTCTAACCATGTAATATAAACTACCACAAACGCGAATGACATTTGGAACGGTTAATAACAACGAAAACGTTTTCCATCAGGACTCTTTTTCACGCAAATAGATAGAATCTAACTAAATCCGTGCCTTAATTGTAAATGCAGTATCGATAAAGATGAGTTTCGAAAATATATATTTGCGAACCTTTACAGAATAGAATTACGTGGAGACCATCCACATGATCTTGAGTTGTAGGTCGTTAATTGATTTTATTTGTTATATCAGTATATTGCTTCGAATTTACGTATGAGATCAAGTAGAATATGATACGCACAATAAATTCTGAACATTTGTGTGTGCATATATACAGCATTCAATCCTTTCCATTGCCGGTTTCTCGTACACCGTCGTGAATGAACATTTCTCAATTATTGCTCATTTTAAAAACATTATGATGTTTTATCACTGTCTAATTAAACCAATATATTCATTTCCATGCTTTTCCGTCACACACACCACGACCGGTTTCGTGCTGCTTGCACTCATCAAGCAGGGACAGTAAGATCTGATCCGCAGCGCTTGAATTCGATCAGACTCTGTTATCACTATTCAAGCATAATTTTGCTGGAAATGATAATTTCTTTGATGGCGTTATATATAATTACCAATTACCTTTCGATGCGACTTTGCTTAAATAACGGCAAAAGTATCATTAATCATTGAAGTAGATACCTTTGTATTTGAAACATTAATTTTCAACAAACTTTTAAAAATGGGGTCTCTGATCATTTATAAAAATGAAGTCAATGCGTAAACTTCCCGATCCCAGCAGATTATATAGCCCGCACTGTCATTTGATCAAGTGCTGTCTATGTGCAGACGCAATATTATTAAAGCATTGTTCTGTATCCAGGCAGAAACCAGAGAAGCAATAGCATTACAATGAATTTTATATAATGCAGTAATTGTGTACAAATTATCTGAGCATCATTCTTAATTTTCTTATTCATAGAAAGCTAATAGTCGTATAAACATGCACAATATAATCGATTTGTGTGAAGAAACTACCGCGAAATTAATTTGAATGAATGTAAGTCGCAATATATAAGGCCAATTCGTTCAAATGTTGGTCACAACTGATAGGTCTGTCCTGCCACAAAACTAGGATATGTATGAAAATAATAACTAATCGGCTGTTTTCAAAGTTGGTTTTCAAATTTTATCATTGTATTCTCTGAACTATCAATCTAATATGAATAGATTGATTACTACTTGTGCAACGCGCAGAAATGTGGTGTTTGGGTAACGAAAGTAATCGCAGTAATATTATTACCATTATATTCCTGAACTAACTTCACTCTTTTAAGATAAACTTAACTGCTAACTAGCTAACTCTTCTTCGCTTGAGTTAAACAAGAATAAACTACACTTCAATCTATTGCGAAGCTTCATCCCAACGTTGTGTAATTTTACAAGTTATAGAATTGTTTAACTTAGTGATCATTTTCAAATATTATAAAATCATATTAAGTAATCCACATTCTCAACTGATTTCCTGATGTCAATTTCGAGACGAAACGAGTTCATCACATGGCTGGCACATGAGCACTACGATTTATTTCTAGCTGTTCGCGCCATGAAATATAGACAGTGGGATGAAACTTAAGGAATTTGTAATCGTGATAAAGTTTCATTTACCCATTATTATACACGGTTTATACAACGCAAAACGTTTGTTAAAACGAAATCAGAGTTTGTTCATGACTCCGATTAATTACTCATATGTACAAAGTTTGATGAGATCAAATTCCGATTAGTCCTTTCAATAACAAGGGAAATATTGTTTCCTCGATTATCCTCACCATCCGAAAATCATCGCTTTTATCCAGGTCGACTTTCAAATTCTTCGCTAACTTAAAGTTTATAATCATCAAATAGCGTTCGTTGTAAATAAGGTTGCTGCTACTGCTGATTTATCGCATTTTATCCTTGTTTAACTGCAATGCATTCCCATTTTCAGGAAATATTACAAATAGAAGCCGAGTAGTGTGAAAACAAGTTCAACCAAATACGTCAATTTATTGATCGGCCAGAGTTGCAATACAAATGTGTCGAGCCAAATACTATGATGTAGACATATCTGATGACAGTCTGGATATCAATCAGAAAGAAGAACCCGATGTCAGCATTATTCCACCGCTCAATTTGCACTCAAACACTAGCAGTGTTACAGATGAACATCTTGAAGGATCATTGGATATTGATTTGCGAGAAAAAATTGATAACACAAACAGAGTAAGTTGTTTTTATTCAGGAGACGATATGGGATGCGTTTCAGTATTCTTGCACGATATGTTTCTCACATCAATGACAAGTAATACTAAACATTGTTTCTGCCTTGCAGCTAATTCTGATTAGTTTCGTCTTACCTGGAGTGAACTTAGCTAAGATGTCTCAATCTAAAACATATTTGTTATATATTATCTAGGACATACTACAAGGCATATATCGCCGTGAGTCATTAAAATGTTCAACATAACTCAGTTTCAATAATTATTGTGTCTATTATTTTTCTTTGAGAGTGAGAATATACTACATCACGAAAATGTCTACGAATATTTCAGCTAAAACTGGTATATTTTACAATAATGTCACTCGCCCAAATCAATTAATGTTAAAATATTTTTGATGCTCTGATTAGAATTAACCAAAATCTTTGAGCTTAGGCTGTTTAATGAAATAACAAAACTGCTCCATAGATAGCTACTTTAATTAATATTCAAAACTATATAAAAAGCATTGTAACTCATTTTGAAATTCAGCAGCTGTTATATATGTGTTCATTTAAATATTTCTAATTTTACATTATCACATTATTATCTATTTGAAAATTTATCATTACACGCCCCACTACGGGCTTCGTGCTATTTGCTCTTGTCCTTTTGGAAAACCGTTAACAGTTTTTAACTTCAAAATCATCTCGATACAGCACTTGCGCATATTTGACATTCATGTGTGAGACATTCTGCATTTTAATTTCTCAACTTTTCGAATTTATCACTCGCGCAGGTACAAATGTTGAACAATACACCGACAAAATCAGGGCGACTCCAACGACAAGAACCCGATGAAGATCGAATTACTTCTGGTGAAACAGTTTCATCACCAAAATCCGATTCCTGTCCCGTCACTGTTCGAAATGAAGAAATTTTCATAGGCAATAGTAAGAAACCTGCTGTATATTTGCTACCTATAAATCTAGTAATCTGATTCGTGGTAAATTGGCCTGGTAGTAGCACATTTTGCGAAGTCTGATATTAAAATTTTTCTATTTCTAAATGCTAAAATTATTTTAAGCGAAGCATGGGATCTTGAGATTTTTGATGAATTTAACCGAAAAAGCATGTAATGTTACTCCCCGGATGATAATTAATTTATATCGTTATTTATATAGATTGCTGTTAGCTTATTGCTAATAACCTCCTACAGATAAGAATTATGTTAAGCAAATAATAACATTAAAATGAGCCATACTGAGTTTTTATTGATATTACTTTAGGTGATTAATCTATTCAGTGTGAATAACTTCAGTAATTAGATCTAAGCGTCTGGACTTGTGATGCAAGCTTCGGTTCTCTCAATCTTAACACAGTTGCGACCTATTGGCCTATGCCACTTCTTCACGTAATTAGTTTTCTGAATTTAAAATCTGTGCCTTACATATTACATTATGCGTTTGGTGCATACAGTGATATGAGTTTTAAAGCCGGTAATTAGTTCAATTAAGTTGTATAACGGGCAATACGCTCAAGTTAACTCTGAAATCACTTCCATATGTTGACATACATTTTTAAGGTTGATGCTACTTGCCGCATTTTAGAACACAACATTTACTTGCGCCAAGCTTCATTTCAGAAGTTCATAGTTGATGAACAAAGTTTCAAATTGTGTCATTGTTGGGTAAGGTAGATAGGACCAACCTGTTTAATTACGTATGTTAAGGCCTGGGCAACCTGACAGTATCCTAGCCCACATGCAATTTATGACTGTGCGGCACTATGCATGGATCAGGCTTGTGCCTTCATACATATATACATACGTATGACCACGAATTTGCAGATCTGGGTGTGTGATACAGAGACATGCACATCAGATTTGTGGTCGTAGTTGATATTTAACATTGATCAACTTACATGTTGCTGCCACAACTTCTAGTTTCGACATTCCAAAAGTGAATACATTGAAGTGAAAATATGTTGACACGCTTAGATTATTATATTAGCCATTGAACAAGCTGAGTGAATTGAATTTTTGATTCAATATACGTGCTACTTATATATTAAAAGTAAACTCTTTTCAAATGAAAGTTTTAAATTGTTTGTATGTGGTAAAGGAGTATATATAACCCATTTTACGAGACATTCTTAACGACAGCTTGATCGTAAACAAAGCAGCAATGACGGGTTTCTATTAGTTTAGAAACGCAAAATGGTGCATTATATTAACGAGAGGCCGGTCTCCATTTTCATAGTTGCAAACCATATATTTGTATTGGCAAGATTTCTTATCACAAGCATGTTAATCCATTTGGTTAAACCTTCTCAATTTTGCCCCATTTACATGTACACCTTATTCTCATGCTTCTCACGAGGTTGCTTGTACCAGCTTCGTTTATAACGAATGTTTTTCTGTCCGCGAACCGTTTCCATACTAAACGTGTACTGTGCAGAGAAGAGGTTTTGAAAGCTGACATGAAATTGTTGAAATGTTTATTCATCCAAAACGATATGTTTCTGTCTTGCCTTTCAGTGGTCATTGGACGTTCGATCAAACAAAAGCCACTCAAAACCCCACGCCAAAATTTCGTACAATCAAACAAAGAGTTGAAACACAAAAGGCAAGTAAAAGTCAATTATACCTACGGCGCGTTGCATCAACTGAAACGGAACAACCCTGACGAGTAAGTGCTTCCCGACACGTTACATGTACTAACAGAGTAATTATGTTACTCAGCTATGAACGATATTCTATTCATGAAGTGCGTTTGTGACCTCATATTGAAATAATAATAATTGGTTTAGCGTAACCAATAAAAGATATTAAATATGGAGTGCTTGTTCTTGATATATTTGTCAATATTCTACCCATCATTTAGTTAAGAATATTCCGATATAAATAACAAAGTTAAATCAGCGACATCAATCAGGGGTGAATGCAAGGTGTGTGAGAATAACATTTTTCTGAAGTTATTATTATTCAACGGGTCCGAATTCGATGACATGGTAAAGCATTCCAGCATGTGAAATTAGTTACGTTGAAAGGGGCTATAATGGTTGTTTTTTTAATTTAACAGAACCAGTCACTTGACTCACATAGTGTTGACTAGTAAAATGTTTTTGAAAACGAAATAAAAGCAGGGCATAAGCGTTTTTTGTGTTTTCGGTCCTTTCTTGTCATCTCGTCAATTAACATGTTCCCAACATCGTGGTGCGAACCTTATTAAACACTGACACGCAATTGTAACTTTGTTTACCACTTAACCACCGTTTTAAGCTCACTGAACCTGAGCATACTAAAGACGACAAACAACCAGAAACCGTTTGTGGTGTGCAAGTGCTGGGAATGTGAACACCACAATACGCGTTTATCACTTGTGACCTCTGATATAAAGAACAAAAACGCTTAATTGATTTGGCGTTACCAATAACAGTTAGTATCCACTGTTATTAAATAGGAAACGCTCGTTCGAGCATAAGATCTTCTACGCTACTTTATAATCTGTAACATCAATTACAAGTCTTAGCTGCACATGCACGTATGAAGTATTTTGGATGTGATTTATTTTAGGTAGAGCAAGATATATATTTGCAACATTTCTTCAAAATTTAATTTAATTCGTAGTATTATGTAAATTGAATTAATGAATAATTGTTAAGCTCTGTTCAAGTATCATATACATCCTGCAGTTACTTTGGTTTTAAAGAAAAAAGCGAAGCTTTGCATTTTTTCACAAAACATTGTCGTTTATTTAAATAATTCCAATATTTATTGACGTGAGTACTATGCCACTTCTAATCATCTTCTGTTGAACGATCAACTATTGCAGAACGAGAGAGCGATTAACCCCGAATAACCGTCGAATATTTTCCGCGCTATCCTCGTCAAGTTTACCCGAAAGTACGAGATGGGAATGCCTCACAGGACATGAAGTTGATCGTCAATCGGTTCGTCCTAGTGATGGTTTAAATTTAATGATCCATTCCATGACGCCAATTTTACAAAATTTCGTTTCGTTGCGCATACGACCACTATCAAGAAAGATTGCGATAGTAAATATATATATATATATATATATATATATATATATATATATCCTGAAAGATTTTAGGCAACTCAGATGATTGATACTTGGCTTGTGGTCAGAAAATCATTCGTTTCAAACTAATTTAGGTTTTGTAAACTAGATGTATGTTTTGAATTTTTTGTCTGGGGCTGTTATTTTCAGGTCAGGTGTATGGATTAGAGTGTAAAAATTAAAGTTATTTTGACTGATTCGCTTGCGTTTTTTACTTTCTCATCACAAAATTATCCAATTGTTTGCTCTCTCATAAAATAAAATTATTTCCTGCTGTCGTAAAATCAAATTAGAAAATGTATTCACTACCATAAAATTAGAAGTCAATATTTAGTTACAATTGAATAGCGATCACGATTAGCAATGATCGAATGTATTGATTATAACCTATACCTTGAATTAATCGTATTTGTTAACTTCGGTTAAAATGTAATTTCTACGCCTTGGTTAATCATTAAATCAACTTTCAATTAGCAATACGACTATGCATCGATAGTCGCGCTTTAATTATCGACACGCCAATAATCTGGTGGATATGGTAACACATATTTGTTAAATTACGGTGCTTAACAGTCGATTCATTTTGTTTCTAATCATGCAGCCGAGGACGACCATTGGAATGTTATCATCTATATTTGACTTGACTTAACTCAATCTCGCGTATTTCGGTTGAATCATATGGCTGCTACAACATCTTTGTAATGGGTTCTCTTTTGGGCAATGTCGTGACCGTGTTCGTAATCATTACACTCAATACATAATACATTTATTTAGCAATTTAGGTGATCATATCTGCATCGATTATTCTGTTTAACTTTTGCTCCAGTCTATTATGAACAACACTATCAAAAATGGCTTTAAACAACACTTGGAGTTAATGGAGGCTTGCCGAAATTTTTTCGATTCCCGATTTGTTATGCAGTCTCCTACAGAGCTTACATCTCCAAAGGACAGGTCGTCAAACGCATCTGCTTCAATTGGACTATATGCATTGCATGCGAACTCGCCGAAACGCTCACATAAATATCAATCACTCCCGTATATCAACCAATCTCATGCGCCTACTCAAACTAAGAGATATATCTCGAAATATTCTACCAAGCTACCAAAGATCAGTTCAACGCCACGTAGTCTAGGGCCTGATTTGGAATCTGAAGATTATCAGAAACGGGTAAGAACTATGTCATTCTCGTTCATGTTGTTTGTTTATCCAGATTGTTCAAGCGTTTTCTGATTAATCAATTTGAAAATTATCTCAATCCTGTCGAACATATTAACCTAGAACTAAAGCTACTTTCGTGTATCATTTGTGAGAATAAATATCTTCTTCTGTATTGCGTATCAATCGCTACAATACTTGTACAAGAAAACTGAATCGTGTACAATAAATGTGATCAATATCAGCCAATCAATGAAAATCAAGTTCAACTGTTGTTGTCTGAAGTGGTTCAGTCGAAACCGATTATGGTCAAGGTAAAAAAGAAATATTGAACTGATCGTTTCTGAACGCATATGTTCGGTATAATTATTTTGATGTGTCTTGCCTCAGTCGCCCTCAAATTGCCCAGATAAGTCTTCGCGACGTGTTCTGGGGAACAATGTGAACCATAGAGAACGCATCCTCGGATCGAAAATATGTACGCTATATTTGATTCATGAATTTCGCCTCTTTTGATTCAGCTTCTAAAAAAACGGCGGCAACAAGCATATGCCGAACTCGTTCGAGCAAACTCATTGAAAAGCTTCAATTCAACATGGAATTCTAAAACAGGAACATGTGACTCAATGCAATTTGCGTCTCGGAAACTTTCTCTGCCTAAATCTGAGGTGAATCTGTCGGCAGAACATGATACGCAGCAGATGAGTTCCCACTCCTCGACACACGATCCAGCGGTTGAAAGTCTCGGATCTTGTGTCAGCTTACCCCCAATGCACCCCGATTTGAAATCCACCGAATGGAGACGAAAAAGAGTTCCACGAGTAATAGAGGACAAACAAAAGTTGACAGCAAAACGTAGATTGGCAGTGAGTAAATTACAAGCTTTGATAAATGTAAATAATTTCCGCATGATTTAATGATCTTTATAATTCAACAATATTCATTTACTTTATTCATAGCACCTTGAGATCGAACTTATACGAATGATAACATGCAGAAACTAATTTGAATCTGTTTGATAACTCACAAACTCGTTGCTTCTTTCAACAACTAAAATGTTCGAATATTGAGATGAAATTTTCGGTGATTATCATTTTTACAGATGTTGAATTACGCTGAACACGTTCGTCGTAATTTGAAACTTGCTTGCATGCAGTCGAAAAATGCGAAGCAGAATCCGTTGAAAATTAACGAGGTTGGTTATTTCACTCATTAATAACTCGACGAAATAAAACGTTGAATTACCAGAAATATTTTCATCGTATTACCGTCTGAATGTTTGCTCGCATTTTATGTCACTGTACTAAAAGTGACGTGTCACAATAAAAACAAATAATGGTTTGAGTGAACAACTTGAGTTTTATGAGATTGTAAGAAATGATAAAGTCAATTAAGAGGTAGCTAGAAATAGCTATTAAGTTGTTGGACTACACTGCTGATTAAATGGGAGTGTGATATTTATAGGCATGTTGAAGCGCTCAATGAAAGTTTGATAGCCATGTCCGTCATTTTTCATTTTTTATATTGTATTGCAAAACATCTGTAATGTTCTTATCATACATGAACCAGTTTTTCGAAATTGGAAGAAGGGTTTCCATGTTAGCACTTTTTATTTTTTCAAGTGGGATCAGCTTATAAATGTCCGAATTAAGAGGCTTTCTGTTATAATCAATAAATTGATTGCCGTTTTCATGTTCCATGTATTTTTCCCATTTAAAGCCACTTCATAATCAGCCTATTTAAAGACATACACCTAATGCGAATGCAGATGAATTTTATTTAAATAAACAGAATTGAAAGGTTTAGTTACGTAGGAAAGTTTAATGTTGTTATGGTTAGATCATATAACGCATCGTTCTCAATCCAAACGAGTACTTTGGTTATAGAGCTGGTCGGAGCACTTTACAAACGATAGAACCCAGATATATTCAACTTTTAGGGCTTTAAATCTCGAAATACATTTGTATTACATTTTATAAATTACGCTTCAGATTGCTTTCTAGAAAAAAATATTTCTTCTCACGTATGCAAGGTAGACGGAGCGAATTAACTAGAGTTCACCATCACGGATTAATCAGCCACGTTTATCTACGCAAACTACAGAGCATCCTTTTTCTCGCCAATTTCCAAATTGATTTATGTTTTTCGTGTACATCTTCTGCAAAACGATAGTGTTTAAGACGCTCGGCACTTAACTAGGAATCACAACGTAATTTTATATTCGAACATCTTGGCTCGTTGAACGAGGGCCTTTCATCAGTATGTTCAAAGAAACCATTGTGTATCAGATAAATTCATTTGCAAATCTTGCTAATATGATGTGAACATGCCACCATCAACACGTTGCGCTTGTATGCCACTGTTGGGTAAGGTTGGTACGACCGACCTATTCATTCACATGAGCCCACACTCATGTAGACCGGGTTTGAACCCATGATCATGTCAAAAAAGCTTATTTGCATGCATTTCCATCACACACCCCACGACCGATTTCATGCTGTTTGCACTCATCCTGTAGGGACAGTAGGATCAGGATCCGCGTGCGCTTGAAACAGTGGAAGAATGGTAAACAAGTTGCGCTTGTATGCCACTATTGGGTAAGGTTGGTTCGACCAACCTGTGATGGAAATGCATGCAAATTAGCTTTTTTAACCACCACCAACACATTTTGATAAAACCATGCTTATCAGACATCGTCAAGTTTTTCATTTTCCCAATGAAATTCACTTTGTGAAAAGTTAGTATAGTTAACTGCTGTTGCATTTCTTAGGTCGAAACAACCACGTTACCGAATGTGTCACCTGGACTTGAATCGAATCTGGAAGATTTGCTTCGAAGATTCGAAGAGGACAAGAAGATGGCTGATACAATCAGAAATTCATTAAAATTATAATTTCGAGAGGTCATTACAACAGTATGACTTGAAGTGATCCTATTTTTTGCAGTTTGAACTACCGAATGTCTTTCCGTATATTGCACTTTACTTCTTTTGCACTATTTTCATAAAAACAAATATAACATTAGATTTAATGTACCCGCGGTGTGTTATATACTATTGATTAATGTCGAAGTAGTCGTTGACATATTCGCATATATTGTGGAGGAAAGAGCCCGAAAATGAAAACTGGCGTACATCTGACCATTCGGGTCGTTGATATTGTTGTTGGCATGTATTATATAGGCAAATCCAACAACCACAACACTGATCCTCAAACATGTTTGTCCCGGTATTCACCTCGATCTAATTCGTCGATGGATTTCGTGCCATGCAGGGATCGTTCGACCGACATTGGCGGATTGCCGATCCTTCGATTGCGGCTGGCGTTGTCCATCTTCTCATACTTCCAAAGATGCTGCCACTCGAAGTGTTCTCGTGCAATCCTTCCAGAACCCGGAATATTACGAGTTCGCAGTTGACGTTCTGCTCTAAATATCATTCGGAAGCTCGTGATTAGCACTCATCGCTAATGCTCTTCGCATCTCCACGAAATATTACCTCACATACTAACACAACGGTTTCTTACTTGTCATACGGAATTCGTTATAACTCATTGGATAGTTTGTAGCGAGTGAACGAAACAGCTAAATCTGCTTGATAACGAAACGTCGGCCATCCAAAAAGTCACTTTTCAAATTCACGATTCAGAAATTCCAAATTGCTTACAATGAGGAAAGTTTATCGATTCAATCCATTGGTAGCTGTCCGTTTCAACATCTCATAATTTTAAGCGTGAAAAAAGCTTATTTATTTTAGGGAATATACCGCTGGTTAAATTACTGTGGTGGAGTTGCACAAGAGCAAAACTTTGGTCATTGATAAATGCGTCGATGCTGTGATTCTCACACTGAGCACCACATCTAGTTTTACCAACTTTTTCGAACACTAGATTCAAAGTGAAACATTTGTATCATTATTCAACCATTCTAGGCCCCATTAGAACCTATATACTTTTTAGAAATAGTAGAAAACTTTGTTTGTTCATGTATTGGTGATGATGTCTTTTGGTTTGGTGAAGAAACGTATGAAGCATACTTTTGATTGTATTTGACAATCAATGAAACGTTCCAAGTTGAGTGACGCGTAAAATCCCAGAGGTATATCAGAACCCAAAGCGGATTTGTCTATAAAAGCGGTACTGTATTGAGGCAGTCAAAATATAGTAAAAACACCTCAAATATTGGGGTCATCCGGGTCAATGTCAAAACAATATCGAGTACGTACCAAGTGACGTACACGAGTCAAAAATCAAATCAAGCTCAAATGTCCGACCGTCCCACGCAATCGAAATTACGACAAATTGTGCGCAGTAAATCAAGGTCAAAATAAGCAAAAGGATAATGACAGGTCAGAAAAACAGTGTGGAAGGCGATATTGACGAACAGAAAGAAGCAACACATATTATGCAAACTTGATAAACACGCAATAATGACCATATATACACATCTCCATCTGATGAGAAGAATTAACCCGAAAACATTTACGAAGTGTATCTGCTATACAAATGAAAACAAATGTATATACTAATGTATTGTTGTGCTGACATCCTCACTTTTACACATACCAACTGGTTTCTGGTTGCTTGTGATCAACAAAAGGATTTTATGATTAGATTCGGCGAGCCTTCAAGCAATGCAAACGTAGTAAACGCAATTATAATTTTTCTTTGTTTCGAGGCTCATTAAACCTAATCTTTAACTATATCTGATTTCGGCAAACAGCCAGAAACCGGCTTTTATGTTTGAGTGTGGGGGATTTGTGCGTTAGTCGTTTATAAGCGCCCCGTCTGCTTGACCCGGATTCACTCAGTGATTCTGTCTTTTAACACCGTGGTTATTAGGAGAAACTTATTTAACAGCGGCTTTCAAGTATACCTTTGTTTAACAATATGCTATTTGGTATTATTTTTATTTCATATGAAACTGTCCGGCTGATAATATTTTGTAAAATAAGCGAGGATGTGGTGTAGCACGCATCTGGATTCGGGACAAAGTTGCGTCACTGGTATGACGAAAACATATCAACCTCGACAATCATGTAAGCAAAGATTTTTTGATTTGATTAAAAGGATTCTCATATAAATCCACGTAAGCCACTCATTTGACAAAGAGGCATTGAGCAATTTTCTCTAATAAATTTGGTTTTTCAGTGCAGTATTATTGACCTTCAGGGTCGAGCGGACACCTGGTGTTGTTCACCGAATTTCTGTCCAGTGCCAGGTGAACATCCAATAATTGAAAATCTTATTTTGAAAAATGGTTACTTAAAAATACACAAAGAACTCTATATGCTGGACGAGAGCCATCTTAGTTTTACTAATCGAGATACTCACTGTTTCAGAATATCAACATGCCTCGGTTTGACATTACATGAAATTCAGATTGTGTCAGGAACGGAAAGGTTATAACTTTTGTCTCAATCCTTGCTGCACTCAAAAGTGAATAGCTATATGAAATGCGGCTTTGGCTACACATAAGTTCAAGCAAACAAACCTATCATGTGAATATTTTTTCAAAAACATTCCGGTACAAGATGACCTGCCTAATTCGCAAATTCAAGCATTATAATCATTGGAGGCAAGAAGTGTAGATCGAATGTTACTCAAATCTAATCTATCAGAGAGCGAAGTACGAGATCAAGGTTAAACCAATTTTATAGAGAGAACAGATGGGTTGGCAGATATTGTGAGCGAAACAGCTGATGGTTTGGTAACATTCTATAGTCAATTCTCTAGTGCGAACCATTTGCTGGGCTCAATATAACTCAAAAGCCTTAGTGATGTCGACGTGATTTGTGCCATTGTGTGGAAACATTGTGTCAGCTGACAGTAAAAAATTTCATGTGAACTCGAAATGATCAAGTAATTCTGGAATCGTACCAGCAGATGGAAAAACTAGACAGATTACTCCCATATACACAGGTGGCAGTCGTTCAGATTAAGCCAATTATCGATGTGTGAATTAAAATTGTCTTCAACGGCTTTAAACATGTTTTTATCGATACAACTAAACTCATTGAAATGCTTAAACTTATACATATAGATGGTGTCTAATTCAATGCAGTTCAGTTTAGTTAGCACAAGACTGTGAGTGGCCGCTAAGCAAATCGAACTTCTTGAATTTCGTGTTGAGAAACGCTGCACACACCCTTGTCAACTCTCAACACAACCGAGGATGGAACCCCTGCCACTTCTACAAACAATGATGACAATCAAAATCCGAAAGCATGGGCACATCTGCGCGTGTCGTTTCGTGAGAGTTCAGTTTTATGACACATCGTAATTTAGTATCGAGTATGGTCAGTTCAGTCAACGCATCAAACTGAAATTACGCTGTAATCGATTCACTTGGAATTATCGCTTAAAAAATTACACAGTATGTATAATATCCTCGCAATTTTTCGATCATAATGTCACTTGTTGCTTTGTTGAAATCAATTAAAACACCTTCGCAAATCGTATTGACCACTAAACGCATAACTTAGTTGAATCAGTGTAAGACTTTATAGTGGTAAGCTGCACAATAATGAAGGGATAATAATATGTAACTCACCACACACAATTATATACTCCTTTTTCTATTCCACGTATTGAACAGGCGGTTGGAATTCACTCGAATATTGAACGTTGAACAGCAGAAAAGTGGATTCTTTTTTATTATCCGCACAGCTGAATATTACTGTTATCAAAACTCCCACCATGCACAGTTAAGAAAAGCAGGTGAGTTTCATCGTATCTTATGTGTGTCCTTGATACAGTATTTATGAAAACAATACATGAGCGATTTACATGAACAGAAAAACACAAAATAGTATGAAAAATAGAAAATATAGAAAGTAAAATAGGACATGTTAGACTATCTTAAATTCTGCTTGCAGATCACTGATATTCCATCTATTACCAATATACCACATTGCTCTGGTTTGGATGGCACAAGCAATACGTGAATTGAATTTTTTGAGATAATAATTATCACCTATTAGCAAAGCATTTGACTATATATTTGTTTGTATCTCCTTGCAGATATTGTCTACATGTATTTCCGCAGATTATATAATAAACTATTTCTCAAATGTTGGTTACAAATATGCATGTCATTTTTGCGTTTCTTGATAACATGGAAATATTGATAATTATCATTGGGTATTTAAATAAATTGGGAAGAAAAAAGTGTTGTTTTCTATTGTCTGCTGCCCATTCATTTTATCGGAACTCGTTGAAAATGTTTTTGACTTTGGTACATTGTTAATAAGGAAGGGTGGCTTAGATTGACCACACTGAGCACGACAGTATGCATTGTATCTAAAATAACCACAGTAATTCTGTGCTAAGCAACGGAAACCGTAACTGCCATCGTAGTGCTGCATACGGAAACAGGTTGGGAACTTATCGAAATTAGAGAATCTTTTGTGAATATGTAGGCCTAGCTCATAGCTCACGTGACGACTTTATATTTAATAAAAATACCGAACAGAAGCCCATTATAATTGGAGGCTTTCGATCATAGCAGCTTCCAGGGTTTTTCCGTGAAAAGAGATTGATACATGCTTGGTTTCGTTCACTTCGAACTACCATCGTAAAAATTCCATGAATGATTGACGTTGAATATTTTCATTATGAATTTATTTGTGGACTTGTTTGAAAGAACCGCAAACAAAAATGCAGAATGGGTGAAACTCTAAAGCACATCATTGCTGAAGTCTGTACCAGCTTGAATCATTTGCTTCATTAAAATTCTAATTTGCGCGTATATATATAAATATATATATATATATATATATATATATGAGCAATCTTGGTTCTATATAAGAACCCTATTCATCAGTGACATACAAGTATAAATTTAGTTCATTTCAATTTTGAGCGACTAGTTACAATGATGATTAACCGGCTTCATTTATCTAGAATCACGTATGTCCATGTACGTTGGTCGGATGAGATGATTTTTGCAAATCTTTATCAAGCTGCTTTCCGTTAATCGGAAGCTGTGGTCGATACGAGGCCCCTATGCATTTACTTTCTACTTCACATTTGATTGTACAATCATCACTTAGCCACCTTGTCGCTGACGCCGTGTGTGAGGCATTTTATGATTGAGGACATGTTTCGTATGCTCTGAGTCCGACTTTCGAAGGAGGTAGTCAGACAACTACAGTTTTGGCCATTCGATGCGAATAAAATGCAGGCCATTCTTTTAGGTCGCTTTTTAACGCCATCGTTATATGCTCGGTCAGTGTATAGGATACCCGGGATTATCCTAAATCACCAATAGTCGAATAATTCGAAAGTTCTTATATCCTGTGACCTCAGCGGAAAAATCTCATATCCGTTAATTAGTACGAGACGGATAAGTGTTAGGAGGAGCAAAAGGGTACCTTTCAAATCTAAAAATGTATTACCCACGCTACCAATAATTAAATTCACTTCAAATTCACTTGATTGTTTGGCAACATAGTACAAGTTAGGTATATGATGACCGGAAATCATTTAATGGAAGAGCCATGAACATTTAATTTACAGAAGTCTAATATAACTGTGGAACAAATATGTCGGAATTTCTGCGTTTATCCCGAGGCCCTTCGAGTTCTCTTACACCCTTGGTTCCCATACTCTTGAAATAACTGACAAGGAGAAGGACTTGGGTGTGTGGGTGAGCAGCACGTTGAAACCGTCACACAACGTTAAGGCTGTCTACGAAAAGACGTCAAAAGTACTGCTTCCGCTGAAACGCGTGTTTGGGAGTTTCACGAAGCTGACTGTTCATCGAATAATTAATACCTACTTGAGGCCCACCATGGAGTATGCGGTTCAGGCTTGGTCACCCTGGTTAAAGAAAGACATCAATCTCTTGCAGCGAATCTATCATCGGACCACGAAGCTCGTGTGCGGCTTAAAGCACAAACAATACGAAGATCGTATTGCAAACCTCAACCTCTTCGACTCTCCTTACCGACGTCTTAGAGGTGATCTGATCCTAATGTTTAACATATTGCATACCCCCAGCCATCCCCTTAATACACTATTCACACGACAACCACCAAGAACCAGCCGGAGTCATGAGTACACAGTACTAATTCCCGACTCGCGACTGAACTGTCGAAGATATTTTTATTCTGTACGTGTATGTTTCACTTGGAACTCCCTACCCTCGAATGTTGCACATGCACCCAACTTGGATAGTTTCAAATCCAGCTTAGACAAATTCCTCTCGACCCATTCGAACATTGAGACTATGTATTCCACAACCTAATAACTTTGAACTCACACGTCAAATCATCTCGACCCCATGGACATATATGCGCCATTCCGCTGAGTGAAAACAGTTTCTATCATTTGGATTTTTACCTGATTCCCGAACTGTTCAGCAAGCAAACAAATCCCTTTTTTACTGAGATATGTTATTTGTAAATCTCCATAATTTTCTGTGGTTTTTGTAAAGCTATATGCTTTTTAGACCATTAAAATTGGATTGAATTGAATTGACTCCTGCAGCGAACCTACTAATCAGTTTTAGAATTTTGTGTGCAGCATTTGGGCAAGTTTGTCAAAAGCAATTATATCATCAGCGTAGTCTTAATAAGAGATCCGGTTATCCATTAGAACTTGAACTTCGTTGCAGTCTGTTGATACCTGGTTCATATTTTACTAAAAGTCATAGTTAAACAGAACTAGCATTAACAGACAGCCTCGCCGGAAATCTCTGTTCAAATAAAGTTTTCGATGTTATCCGTTCGATGATTTAGTACAGTTTTAATATTCTCTAATTAGGTTAACGAGTTTGAAAATGACTTCAACTGATAGCACGACGTCTATAAAAAATGAAGGTTTGCAGGTCAGCAACTTCAGTGTACCGTTCAGTATTACCGTTGACAGAAGTTCCCAATTTCAGTCAGCGCTTTTTTAGGAACAAAATAGGACATCCGGTACGAAGCACATACAGACAACAACCTACCATCTCTCTTCAAATGGCAACTCAAAGTCGCAATCATGAGTCACGGGAATTCAGAACTTTGGTCCGAGTCAATGCCTTAAGTGCTTTTTGGTATTCGTATCACCATGAAAGAAGACATGAAGAATACGTTGCTAATACTTGACGTGACGTGCGGTTGGATTAATTTTGACCTGCGATATTTTTGGATATAACTTTCTTGGTTTTCTTCCGATCGGTTTGATTTTTGGCTATCTATCTGAAAGCTTGCTACGTCGGATCTATTCATAGAAGAATCATCCATCTGCGACGTGTCGTTCTTTGTGTACGTCAACCGTGGATTTTTCTACAGTTTGTTCGTTTACTTGAATCGCTTTTGTGTTTCTGCTGTTCGATTACCCCATCGGTGTTTGTCACTGTCGGGAACTACTCGGAGAAATGCACAACGTGATATCAAATTCACGCCAAAAATCTCAATGTGAATCTGGCAAATTAGCAGCTAAATCGAGTGACGAAATTTTCCGACAACCCGTCATTTTCCGTCAACTCCCCCCAATACCACACAAACCAACCGCAGCCGTATCGATTTTTGTGCTCTGATTTGTACTTTTGGTTGACCCCGTTAAAATGAAACAATCTGTTGTTCGCGAAATGTGTGTCATCTGCATGAAAGTCGTCAGTGGTAAGGTCAAATCTGTCACGTGTCAAAACTGTTCCCACACAAGTCACGCAAAATGTGACAAATCATTGACGCCGGATGCGCTATCGATCCTGATGGATGAAAACATGCATGGTGTATGCTACATGTGCAAAAGTTGTCGAGTTAAACCAAACGCAGATTTAACTGCTCGAATAAGTGTTGCGCAAAGCAACCTGGATGATCGGATGCTGAGCTTAGAGCTTATCATACAAACGTTGAAGACATCGATAGAGACTCAAAATTCTAAGTTTGCCAGTATGTTTCTCGATAAATCGGAAGCCACTGACGGTAATACCAGTCAGATAAACGCCTAATCTTCGATCTTTCAACACGAAGGTTCAGCTGTTGCAAATGTGCCGCAGTGTCCTGATGAGCGTTCTTTTCATCAAAAGGCTATCTTTACAAATGCGACTGTTAAAGGCCTGTCTGCCTAAAACATCCCTGGTCCGCAAAAAGATACGAAGCGAACGCCACCTGCTCACCCGTAGGATCAGCGAAAACCATCAGGTTCAAAACCAGAAGTCATGGTGCAAAATAATCCAAAAGTGGACATGATAGGTATTCGATCTAAGGTAGTTGAAACGTCCAGCAACCAGCGAAAGCGCCAAACACACAGTGTACATTCAGTCCATGGACTAAGCGTGATTTGCACCAACGTAAAGGAAACGAGTGCCACCTTACTAGGGGACAGGCTAAAGCACGATAAAGAAGAATGGAAAAGGTTGTGCAACAACATGGACTTGGAGCCAGTTGAACCACTATCATTGATACGACTAAGTCGTAAACCTAATTCTTCAAATCTGGACCAGCCGAGATTGCTTAGAATCACGGTTCACTCTGAAAGGGATCTCGAAAACATCTTATTATCCGCTTTTCTCCTGCGTAAGGAGCGTTCAGAGACCACTGTAAGGATCTAAGCTGATGTGCACTGGTGGGAAAGGGCTCGAAAGGACCAGCAACAAAACCAAACCAAACAGAGGGATGATCGAATTATAATCCTTTTGGGAGTTCCAGAAGCTCATGAAGCAACTGATAAAGCGGTGCAGCGCAGACACGATCAGTTACAATGGAGATTCCTCAGTGATATACTTGGTTTGCACTATGTAGCTGTGACGGACACGTTCCGCATCCTCAAATCTACGAATTATAAGGGCATCGGTCCTAAGCCCGTTAAAATAATGTTCTTGCGTAATGATATGTTGAACATGGTCAAAAATCGTTGGGAAAATGGCCGCAAAATAATCCCGCGAGAAATTAGACTTGGTGAATCTAAACACTATATTGAAAAGATAGATGCACCACTAAGTTCAATAGAAACACTACGAAGTCAATCAGTTGTTGACATGTCAGAAACACATTCAGCCGATACAATAGATCACTGTATTCCAACAGTACAACTCCAAAACGAGCAAGCATCCCTGCAAGCAAAAATACATTAGTTGCCGACTCTGGAGTAGTCGGCCTAACATATATTCTGCACTCCGCTAGCCTTCTTCCCCACACCCCATCCTTGTTGTGAAAAACAACTATGAAATGCGTCTACACCAACGCACAATGTCTCGGAACCAAATCGGTTTTCTGCGTGCAGTTTTTCTGAGATGTTAAACAGACATCATCGCCGTAACGTAAACGTGGCTGGAGACTCAGCAAACAAATAGTGAACTGGAATTACCAGGAATGTCATTTATTCGTCATGACCATGAAACCAGAGTAGGAGTAGCTTTGTATTATAGCCAAAACCTTCTGTGCCGTGAGATTACGGACCCAGACATCGTGTTACTGGATACACTCTGGTGCTCAATCCGACTAGCTAACGGCGAAGACTGTGTTTTGGGAGTAGTATATCGCCCACCGTCTGCACAGGAAACTTACAATCTGGCCTTACTGGATAAAATTCGCATGGTTACTTCCAGATACACTTGTGGATTTTTGATTATGGGTGACTTCAATTTACCGAATCTGCAGAGCAGCACCATTTACCCAGAACACCCCCTCGAGCGCGCATTCAGTGAGTTGTTTGACGATATTCCTCTTTATAACCACATTACATGTAATACCCGATACCGCGGAAACGATTTACCCTCACTCTTAGATCTCGTTCTGACAAGCAATGAACATGACATTGATAACTTTGCTTACGAAAGTCCACTGGGACTAAGTGATCACGTCGTCATCCAGTTTGACTATCTGTTTGAAGCTGTAAGAACAAATGATGCCCGTAAAAGAGTTAGGCGGATCAACACTATGGCGTTGAGTGATGCTCTGAAAAACACGTTAAACTGCCAACCGGAAACCAGCAACGTACATGACTTTTGGATATGGCTAATATCTAATCTCAAAAGTTCAATCGAAGTGAGCTCCGAATTTGTCCTCAGGAACTCAAGAAAAAACTTTGAATTTAAATTAAGAAGCCGAACTCGTAAGTGGTAACGGTACGAAACATTGCTTGGCGACATCATCGGCAAAACACATCATCCGATATCTGGGAAACATTCCGTTTACTGTGGAACAAATTAAACAAATTTGTAATTCAAGACAAGTTGTGCTTTCAAGAAGTGATATCAAGCATGATGGAGCGAAACCTCATAATACTATATAGTATGGTTAACGATCAAGCTAAGGTGAAACCTGGAGTAGCGTCCGTGAACACATCAGCTGGACCAGCAACAACTGCAGCAGAAACAGCTGATGCTTTAGCCACGTTTTATTCATCGGTATTCAACCCGATAGAACATGCAATAAACAGCCCAAATCCAACACTTTCAAAAACGGTTGCCCTAAGTGAAATAAGTTTCACTGAGAAACGCGTCCTCCAAGGTTTGTTAATCTTAAAACCGGAAAGTCTCCTGGGGCCGACGGAATAATCCCGAAAATATTGAAGCAATATGCGAGTTTGCTATACAAACCACTCAATTACTTGTTCGAGCAAACACTGGCAAGCGGAGTGATTCCTACAGATTGGAAACGAGGAATAATTTCCCTAATTTTTAAAGGTGGAAATCGCTCCGATGTTTCCAATTACCGACCCGTTACTCTGTTACCAGTGATTTTAAAATTACTTGAGCGACTCATTGTTGACGATCTATTGAAACACTTCGAGAATAATCAGTTGCTTTCGAGGAACCAGCATGGATTCAGACGAAATTATTCCTGTTTGTCTAATTTACTGGTAACGCTAGATGATTGGACAAAATCGGTAGATAAAGGACAAGCAATGCACGCGTGCTACTTGGATATTTCAAAAGCATTCGATCGTGTTGACCATTCCCTACTTCTGCAGAAGCTTGAAAGGCTTGGTATCACTGGAAAGTTGCTGAATTGGCTAAATGACTACCTAATAAATCGCACTAACCAGGTACGTGTTGATGGTGCATTATCCAAACCAATTGCAGCAACTAGCGGAGTTCCCCAAGGCTCAGTCCTTGGTCCGATCCTCTTTCTGGTTTATTTCAATATAATACCGGGGATTGTTCGATGTAACATTTCGTTATTTGCGGACGACATGAAGATTTGGCGCAGCATTCGTAGTCCAGAAGACTGTCTGCTATTACAAAAGGATCTTGATACGCTTCACAGCTGGTCGTTGAAGAACAAACTGCAGTTTAACTTCAACAAATGCAGGATCGTGAATGTGGGGAATCGAGTAGAGTTCACATATCACATAGGTTCGCATGTCCTTGAAAATTGCAGTGAAGAAAAAGATTGGGGTGTCTGGATATGCTCCAGTTTAAAAACATCACTTCAAACTAACAGTGCCTTTAAAAAAGCAACACGCGTTCTAAATCTACTCAAACGTGTATTTGGGAAATTTTTGCCCATGATATTCCCAAGGATCATGAATACATACTTGAGACCAGTTATGAAATACGGTTTGCAGTCATGGTCTCCGTGGCTCAAGAGGGATGCGGAACTTATGCAACGAATTTATCACCTCTCAACGAAACTAGTTCTCAGCATCCGAAACAAACCATATAAAGAAAGGATGCTCAACTGAATCTGTTCGATTTTCCCTATCGACGAATCAGAGGAGACCTTATCTTACTTTACAAAACATTCCATACCCCAAACCATCCCTTACAGGATTTATTCACGCGAAGGGATACGAGGAATTATCGGACCCATAAATATGTGCTGGTCGTACCCCATTCCCGCCTGAATTGTAGAAGGTATTTTTACTCTGTCCGTGTCTGTTTTACCTAGAATAGTTTACCTTCAACCGTTGCTCACGCCACTAGCTTGCATGACTTTAAAACGAAATTAGACTAATTTTATTGCATTATTCGTTTCCATAACACTTATATACTGTTTAATCTATGTTTTTATTTTGTTTATACACTTAAATTTCAATTTTACCATTCAATGGTTGTTGTTAAGCTTGTTGCTTTTTAGACCATTAAAACGTTGAATTACCTTAAATTGAATTACTTGAATGAGTTGCTTAGCTGCTGAAATGGTGTATGGAAGTGTACTCAACCTACCTGGCAAATTCCTGACATCTTCCGATTCACCATGAAATCTTACAGCTCCACAATATATCCTTAACCTTCACAGCTTCATGAAATAATTACCAGCTATTCCACCTCACCAGCACGCTTAACCGTTCCACATCCCAAACGACTTGTCTACATGCGACATGTCTCAAACCATATAAGAATTGTAATTAGGTATTGGAATACGGCGGAATTTACCCGGTTGTAAAGTAATGTACCGATTTATTATTCGGTCATTTTGCTGCGAACGTTCTAAACGTTCCAAGTCGATTCCAGGCAGGTCGATTGCACTTAACTGAATCCGAAAGAAAGTATCCGCAAATGTATTTGACAAGCCGAAATTATATCGAATGTCGCTCATGAATTGTGTCATATAATCCAAGTGGCGTATATCTTGAGGCGAATATCGATCTAATGGTGCAGCAGAAGCAAAAGTTAGGGGCTTGTGATCGGTCCATACTGTGAAATCACGGCCTTCAAGCAGATGTCTGAAATGTCGTATCGCAAAATAGGCAGCCAGTAAGTCAAGACCGAACGTACTGTATCTAGTTTGAGCTGGCTGAAGACGACGAGATAAGAATGCAAGTATCTTGGTAATATTGTGTACTTCTTGTTAAAGGACTTTGCCGACTGCTTTCTATGATGTGTCTGTAGTGGGAGACAACTGAGCATTGGGGTTCGTTGATAGGTAAGTAAGTGAAGTAAATTTGTTTAGAGCATATTTGAGTTAATCGAATGATTTGATGGCTTCATCCTTCATTTCAAATTCACGTTGTTTACCACGTAACAGGGCAGTCAATGGTTGTGAAATCATTGCACATTGTGGAATAAAGCGTCTATAATAGTTGATTAAACAAAAAACGTCTGACGTGGCGGATAGAGTTAGGACATGGATAATCTTAGATAGCTGGTGGTTTTTGAAATAACGGTGTTAAACGGTAACTATTAATTTGGTGTCACACCAAACAAACATTCATCAAGATCAACCACGATAAATAAATAAATAAATAAATAAATAAATAAATAAATAAATAAATAAATAAATAAATATTTCATTCTTGGAATTCCAAGGCATGCTAAGCATGATCGATGCCATCGTGGGATAGACGTTGAAATACCTCACGAATGCTTTCAAGATGTTCACTGGGATTTGCACTAGAGATTAGGACATCATCAATGTACACGTAGGGGAAAGATAGACAGAGAAAAATTTGGTCCATGTATTGCGTTGCAGCATTGCGTAGATCAAATGACTCCCTGAGATATTCTAACAGACCAAATGGAGTGGTGATGGCAGTTTTTTGAAAATCCTCGTTAGCTACGGTATTTTGATTATATGTGCGCACTAAATCCAACTTTTAAAACATAGATTTTCCGTAAAGACAGTATGAAATCATGTATGTGCAAAATAGGATATCAATCTGGGATCGCTACACGAATCAAATCGCCACGTGGACACTAGGCGACCGGTTTATTCATTTTGACCATATGAAGAGGTGTGACGCACAAAAAATTTCAAGGACGAATTATTCTGAGTTCTATCGTATGCTCGAATTCTCGTTTGCCAGCTTCAATTTCGTTAGGCGCTAGTGTGCGTGGTCAACTGGAAATTGGGGGTCCACGGTGTGGAGTGACTGTCAGCATGAATACCCATTGTCCAATCAGAACTCAGTAGCTGTCAGTGTATCTATCTCTGCATCTATCTCTCTAATTCCCATGAATGATTCATATGTTTGTTGACGTGTAGTGAATACACATGTGCCGCTCTGATCTTGACTTTTCTACATGGTGACGAGGGTGATCGACGAGAAAACGTCGGATAGAACTGACATCGCCCGTTTTAGTGGTTTTAATATTCGACCACCAGCAACACTCACAATGGATGTTGATGAAGTATTGGCAGAGAGATGGAAACTGTAGAAGGAACAGTTTAGCGACTTTCGCACGTTGGCGAATCTGACGATTACCGACAAAGCGTATCAAATGGTGACGCTGACGAATGCGCTTGGTGAACAGGCGACGAACTTCATACAGTATTTCACCATTGATGAAAACGAAGACGCAGATGACTGGGAAACAATCTTCGCGAAGCTCGGAGAATATTACCTCGGTCAAGTGAACGAGAGATGGAAACTGTAGAAGGAACAGTTTAGCGACTTTCGCACGTTGGCGAATCTGACGATTACCGACAAAGCGTATCAAATGGTGACGCTGACGAATGCGCTTGGTGAACAGGCGACGAACTTCATACAGTATTTCACCATTGATGAAAACGAAGACGCAGATGACTGGGAAACAATCTTCGCGAAGCTCGGAGAATATTACCTCGGTCAAGTGAACGATACATTTGAACGATATAAATTCAATTGTCGCGTCTAAGATGCCGATGAGCCGATCGAACATGAAAGAGATCCAGAGCCTCCAAACGAAATTAATTTACGGATCCGCACAGTACGTAAGTTCATTTGAAAAACGGAAGGATGTGGAGTGGCTGTCAGCATGAATACCTATTGTCTAATCAGAACTCAGTAGCTGTCAGTGTATCTATCTCTGTATTCTAATTCCCATGAATGATTCATATGTTTGTTGACGTGTAGTGAATACACATGTGCCGCTCTGATCTTGACTTTTCTACACACGGGTTAAAAATTTCTGTTTGATGGCATGCTTCAGAGGAGTGTCGTGTGCCAAGGTTTAAAGATATCCGAATTTTTCCTCATGGAAGAAACGTAATTCGCTGCATTATCGGGATTCAGGAGTCCAGCTGTTTGAATGGGTGAATTACAAAAATGGACGATGACGTCAATCATTGTGATATTGTCAATGAATCCTCGTGTACCCGTGTTGACTGAAAAATTAAAGTGTGGGAGGAAATCGGCTCCGAGGATGGGGGTTTCGACGTCAACAACAGTGATTGTGGTGTTGTGATTGGAATCTGCATGGGGACGTGCAATTGACGGTTTTCGCGCCGAAACGACGATTATAATACTTGGTGTTAGTGTTTGGCCGTGTGAGCTAGTGTTCGAATGGCGGTTATTTCCACTGCGAGAGCGGATTTGACTTCTAATCGACTGCTGGACTTATAAAGTCAATTCGCCTATCTAGGATTTCAAATAAAATATATCCGTGTTCAAATCTGTGCTAAAAGTAAAAAGATTGGAAAGGGGTTGGCTTACTATGCATATTGGTGTGTTACAACAGATATCATAGACTTTATCTGCAACTTTAGCAAGCCTTATAAGTTACTCGCGTTTTCCATGATAACCAGACCTTTGGGCAAATCGTTGAGCAAAAATTGGAACCAGATATGTCATAGTACTCGTTCGTCAACTTTCTGTGTTTCTTGTAACTGTAACAAATGGCATGTGTTGTGAAGTGTTTCGAGCACCTAGCTGTGAGCTGGATAAGAGTTTTCGCAAGTTTCGTTAATCGTTGGCACCAAATCGAAAGATGATCGCAGATTTCAGCTTATCGTAGTGATCTGCGGCATAAATTAAATCAGCAATTATTCTAGCAATTGAGTTTAAGACCATTTCAAAAACGCGGTTGTAGCGTGTACGTTGCGTTCGAACACGTTATTACTGGAATAGAGATTTGATTTGCGCAAACCAACGACATGGATCTGTCATGTCTATACGGTTATTGCGAATTGATTGATAAAATCATCTTCCATCTTCTTCTCGCTATTTGTATTATGGTTAATAGCGCGTATTGTATAGGTCGAATCGAATTGAAAGTGTGTTCGGGCTGAAAAATTTGTAGTGGGTAGTGAGAAATGGATCGTGAGACTGCGTTGGTTCCAGTCATATCCACATACAATTTTGACTCTGAGACAACCACAGAAGAGCGAAGACCGCGCGGTGACAGAGATTATATTGTAATTAATGAGTGTGTTGACTATGTACAAATGGTATTTAACAGATGAATATTGTTGGCTGAGTTGAGGCACAGAAAATCAATGAAATGTGAGTGATAGTGATAGAAATGAATCGATAAATCAATATGGCGTTATCGGTATTCAAAATGGAACGACAATGTATAACTTAACGAATTAACTAAATAGGATGGTACAAAATATTAGACTGTACAAACTACTATATCATTACGGAAACGAGGGATCATGATACTGATAGTGGTTGAGGGTAATCACGGTGCTCCAGAATAGTGAACAAGGTGAAAAATTAGCCTAATTACATCCCTTTGTGTTAAAACTCATATTGGTTGCCTTTTTGTTGTTGGCTTCCTTCAGCCTATGTCTACCATGATAAACATCACAATCGCATGGTTGTTTCATGCTCCGCAGATTTTCGAATGACTGAACAGTCGGAGTCGGACGAACAATCTCTCCCGCAGCGCTCGGAGCGATAGGCAGTTAACAGATGGTTGGCATAGGATGCACACATGCGGCTTGAATTGCGTTCAACAATCAAGAGCTGCATCTGCTCCTCCTTAGCTAGCATACGACGCTTTACACAATGAAACCAATGTAATCTGTCAAGCGCGTTCTTCCAAGCTCGTGAGGTCAAACACAAGAGCGTTCATATCTCTCATACAAACGTCTTCGAATTTCAAGTGCTGTTAGACTAATGGTCGACTTCCTACATTCAACTCAATACAGATAAGATATTTTATAAAACGACCATTTTTATTTCTGTAGACGTGGCAAAGCGACCGCCTGCAGCGCTGTCTTAGTAGGGTGAGCATGCTTTTTAGAACATCATTTGAAAGCATTACAGCAGTAGTCACTTCGTTCAATCAAGATATGTTCGTTGATGGAAAGCATTTATCGTAAATACTCGCATATAGGACGATACCATGTATAGGACGCAGTGGATATTTGACACTAAAAACGATAGAAAAACTGTATACCTATGTATAGGACGCATCCTAATTTTAGTCCTTAATTTCCATTAATTTTTATCGAAACGGTGAACTCCATACAATCGCTATGATCCTCGTGTGTGCTGATTGCTGACTCATTCATCCTGTCAGTCAGCAGATGTCTGTCTAGCCTATGTAGACTACCGTGGAAAGTGCACTTCTCATTCTTGGGCGTCATGTCGAATGATTGGGATGACATTTTTTAAGGAAACGTTTCTGCTCCAACGAGAGTCAAATACTACTCCATGATTGGTTGATATTACACGTTTATGATATCACACATCGGCAGTATAAATATTCTATCTATTACCGGTGTTTTTAAAGATACAGTTCATTATTACCCTTCAACATGACAAATGCAAAAACGACAGAGCTGTACTTCAAACTTTAAAATGGAAGTGATCAAGTACGCGAAAGAACACGGGAACCGGACAGCTGAGCGGCAATTCGGTCCGACTGAATGCGTGATCAGAAAATGGAGAAACGCCGAAAGTAACATTAAAGAAATGCTAAAGGTGAAGAAGGCGAACAGAGGCTTGAGGGCTCACCACCCTAACCTGGAAAAGGCGCTCATTAAATGGATTCAAGATACTAGTCGAGACTGTCTGGGGGTCAGCACCACTACCGTTCGTTTACAGGCACTAAGATTGGCGAAAGAGCAAAGCATTGCAGTGTTTAAGGCGTCGATGAACTGGTGTAGGAGATTTTTTGAAAGCAATAACCTATCAATGATTGCATAACACAACAGGAGTGGGCTGCTTTGTTGGATGAAGACAGTGACGACGAGGATAAATATTGATAAATCTTTTACCGGTAAGTTTGAAATTTTTATAATAAATTTTCGATATTATGATAAATGCATAATTTTTTATAATAAAAGTATCCATGGATAAGACGCACCTGGGTTTTTAGGGCAACTCATGGAGGAAAAAATGCGTCCTATACGCGGGTATTTACGGTAGTTTCAGTTTCTGTCTTGCTTGAAAGGTCCATGCTTCACTGCTTACATTAAAACCTTTAGTACGCATGCGCTGTATGCCAGCATCTCAGTCTTCACCGTCAACTTGCGGTTGCCTCATAAACGAGAGTTCAATCAAGACAAAATGCCAGCTGCTCTGCTAATTCGCCAATGCCAATCTCTGTTTGGCGAAATGTCAGATTATGTATTAGTTCAAACTGACACTTTTAATCTGTGATGATTGGAAGCAATAAAACACTTTGATCGAGAATATTGGTCTTGCGATTGCTACTTGTTAGTTCAAATTCTTTTCATACCGACGAAAAACAGTCTATTAGCGACTGATAATATTCTCTGGGAATGAGCAATAATGACTGCATCGTCAGCAAACAGCAGGTCACGAATTAGCTCATCGCCTACCTTGGTTTGTGTTCTTAAACAGTTCAGGTTGAGATGCGGGCCATCACTTCGCGTGCGTAGGTAAATACATAAATACTTAAAAGTGTGCTACAGAAGCAGAGCAAAGATAATGACGAACAGTTTGGGATCAAGTACACACACTTGTTAGACACCTTAGCGAATTTCGAAGGCTTCTGAAATGCAACCATTAAAATGTTCTGAATCCTTCATGCTACAGTGCGAAGAAATTACGACTGTGAACAGTCTTGAAGTGCAGCCTATAAAATCTAGCATTTTTATAAGACCCTTCCTACTGACGTAAACAAATATCTACTTTGAATTATTGAAAAAGCGTATAACGGCATACGCTGCTCCTGACACTTTTCTTGAAGTTTTTTCAATCAGAAGAGCATGTCAACGGTTGATCTTTTCCTGCGGAAGCCAAAATGAGAATCGGAATAGATTCTATCAGCTAATATTGGGATATGTATGACCTTAGATATACATGACTTTAGATATGTATGAATTCAGCAAACAATTTGCCAAGAAAATTTTGATTCTGCCAGAAGGGGAGAATCAAATTATCGAGAGGCAGTAATAATGATATTCTACAGCATTTGATGAGCTTAGTTTGAATGCCGTCATCACATCGGGCCTTAGCATTCGCTTATTGGTCGATTTCCTATCGATCTCCTAAAGGGTAGCGGTGGAATATAGATGTTCAATGGTAGGCATCCGCTCAAAATTTTCGAATGCATGCTGTAAGAGACATATTAAGTGTTATGTAGCTTTGAAATTCTTCGTTTTCCTTTCTACTTTCGACTTTTATAAAATACTGATTTTTGTGACTTTAATTTGGTTTAGTTTATTATTTCTTTATAATTTAGAACTTAAACCTTGCGCTTTGTAATTGTCTTATTGGAAATCTTCTGTTCACATATTTGGTGAAGCATTTGTTTTAATTCATTGTTTATGCCATTGTCGGTCATTGTTGTTGAATTTGGTTGTCATTTTGGGCACTTGTATTTGGCTTGTATTTTGACACCACTTTTGGGCATCTTGTCTTTGATAGACAATTTGGACGACAATTTTGGTAACTCCTTTCATTCTAATTATATCTCAGGTCGTCATTGAACTTGTTTGCATTTGATATAATCGATTCTGGAGTATTTTGGCTCCACTGTTTGCTGTACGTTCCTATACAGTTGAGGTTTGTATAATTATTGTTGTTGTAATTGTTGCTAATTACAGTACCGTATGACATCCGAATTGTGGTTTTGAACTTGTCGAACTAAGAAACGGGTGGAATACGCGTTACTCACGTCACGGACGTTACACATGCAGTAAAACCGTACTGTTTCCTTAGTAGAGAAAGGAGAATTGGACTGCCGATTTTTCAATCTGCTAGGTTTTGTCGACGATCGGGCTACCAAATAATGGCTCAATGGAAGCCGTTTTAAGTTAATTTGAACAGATGGTTCTCCTAATCCCATGTTACATACCATAAAATTTCCCGTATCCACAGCGTTATTCTAAACTGAGGCTAATTTTGGTCCAACAGTGATTTGCATACCATCTTACGGAGAGTTGAAGCTTCTTTCTAGCTGCTCTTATGGTTCATATGCTTTCATCTTTTGACATACCCTCAAACTTCAAGAATGCTGACATTTTTCGTCCAATACAGCAGTCATTTCAGAAACTTTCGCTTCAAATCAGTCGTTTGTTCGAGCATTCTTCGGACCATAAGTGAAAAGTGCAACTCCGCATATGCAGATTTTTCCTACATTTCTCAAGTTGATTCTATTAGGGTTGTATTGTTGAACTCGGTTGTGAATACTTAAACCGATGTTTTCTTCGAAAGAAAATGCTACTGACGAAGACAGAATTGACTGCTTAATTCTAAAAGTCGTAGTTTATTTTCATTGGTTCTACCTACTCCGAACTTCCCTAGACGTTTTTTTGAAGAGCCGTACTCTGCACTAACACTAGCATTAAAATCAACCAATTTTATTACACCGTTTTAGTGGCTCGTTTTTGAATACCCTTGTGAGGATATTATAAAAAAACCTCTATTTCAGTGGGCTATTATTGGAACCAAAGAAACAGCTAGGCTGATACTTTTAGACAATGATGCCGTCGCAGAATTTGGCGGAAAGAAATTAATTTCAACTTCGGACTGCCTACCGGGACTCCGGCTCCGGAATTTCCCTCAAGCTTAAACATGAAGACTTTTCCATGATTAAATGTTACCACAAAGCAGTGAAAGTTTCAGATAAGTTTCATAGGTAAACTGCATTGATGGACTAACAAGCTCCACCTATCCAAAGCAAACTGGTTATGAGGAACCGGTCAGCCGCCTTCGCTCCTTCTCCTGTCAGTAGAAGCATTTCCATCTGGTGACACAGAACCAAGCGTGCAGATCAGGAGCTGGACATAATTTTAAAAAACGATATGAGACGCGCGCGATGAAAAGATTATTTGAATCAGTACCTATTCCTAAAAACCGCCCTGGCGGTGGCAATCTTGAAGAAAAACATGCTCCTGGAGGGACAAATCGTCTCGAGCTCCGACTATAAGGTAAAACTCTTCTCTGCTGTTTTATTTCTATGTTTCAGTTAAGGTATGATGATTCATACCTTACCTTCATACCATACCTTCATACCAACAGAGAAATTCCCGTCTTTCATGTAGATCTGAGTGTTTTGTGCACTCTGAAATATGGATATGTCAAAATTGATTTTAGTAAGAATACGGGAAATGCCGTCCTTAACCGGCAATTTGCTGTCCTTTATTCCTCGAACATCACTTGAACTCTGGTAATATGATGAGGCAACAGAGTTAAGTGCACAGTTGCAGCGCAGAACTGATTTAGTGACCTCTGTACTGATGAACGTTGTACGCTTCAGTAAATTACTGAAATTCTCATTCCCTTAGATTTCGCGTCATTAAGGTCAAGGTTTGCTACCGTAAAGAATCTTTTAAGTATTGCTGAAATTACAGCTTTCACATATCGTTCGGAACAGTTTTTTTAAAAAACCGCTATGGGTGATACACGCAGCATCCATCTATTTTGGCTAAGGATCTCTGAAAACGGATCGTGTAACCGCATTCCCATGGAGGAGGTTATCAGGAATACCATTTGTTAGATCAACTATCGCTTAGGCACATATTTCAATGGTGTTCAGAATTCTTTCGTTTTTTTGTAGAGATACATGATTTTTGCACTACTCAATTCGGCATTTCGTGTAGCAGCATTTGGTATGCATCATCGTTGCTCCACTTGGCAACACTCACATTCAACTTCTCAAAACTATACATTATGTGCTTATTCGAAAATTGAGTGTATCCTTGAACGTCTAATTTCAA
>JACCGJ010014639.1:0-13886 GCA_013407085.1 Atriophallophorus winterbourni
GATCTTTTACCCTAGTCCGGAGCGCGCGCTCAAGCGGTTACCTGTACGGTTCTCTGCCGTGTATCAGTGCATGGTAAGAATCGAATCCGACCAACAACCTGTCGGTCGGTCATTGTTTGGCTAGCCTCGAGGTCACCTCAGTGAGCGATACAACGGGGCTAAGTTTAAATCAACATAACACTCAAACACCCACTTAGCACGTTGACGCCCGTACCCGTCACTAAACAACCACCACGAACCGCTTCAACATCACACCACTGGCACCACACCCTGCAAACGCATGCTTCGCGCAGCAACGCAACCTCATGCAAAACCACATCGCAAACCCAGACCACAACAACCATAAACATACCGAACACATTCACAACACGCGCAATCGCAAACGGTTCACACACCGAGCATAAGCAACAAGGCTAAAACACACCAAGTGCGCAAAAACGCCAATTCATCATACACCGCAATATGCTACTTATTAACCGGACCATATCAGTACTATATGCCGATCTCCGAATTTCACAATGAATCCGCACTTGGACAACTCTCTTCGCCCAACCTTTCAATCTACACGCATGCAAAGTGGTAAAAATATTTAACTAATCGACACAAACAACATGCATAACGAACCAATCGGTAGAAACTAGCGCAACCACTCGAATCTGGCACTCCGTGCAAAAGAGCATTTTTGTTTATGGTCACGTCTGTTTACCCTAGTCCGTGAGCGCGCGCTCAAGCGGTTTCCTATACGGTTCTCTGCCGTGTATCAGTGCATGGTAAGAATCGAATCCGACCAACAACCTGTCGGTCGATCATTGTTTGTCTAGCCTCCGGGTCACCTCAGTGAGCGATACAACGGGGCTAAGTTTAAAGCAACATAACACTCAAACACCCACTTAGCACGTTGACGCCCGTACCCGTCACTAAACAACCACCACGAACCGCTTCAACATCACACCACTGGCACCACACCCTGCAAACGCATGCTTCGCGCAGCAACGCAACCTCATACAAAACCACGCCGAAAACCCCGACCACAACACGCGCAATCGCAAACGGTTCACACACCGAGCATATGCAACAAGGCTAAAACACACCAACCGCGCAAAAACGCCAATTAATCATACACCGCAATATGCTACTTATCAACCGGACCATATCAGTACTATATGACGATCTCCAAATTTCACGTTAAAGCCGCATTTGGACAACTCTCCTCGCCCAACCATTTAATCTACACGCATGCAAAGTGGTAAAAATATTTAACTGATCGACACAAACAACATGCATAACAAACCAATCGGCAGAAACTAGCGCAACCACTCGAATCGGGCACTCCGTGCAAAAGAGCATTTTGTTTATGGTCACGACTGTTTACCCTAGTCCGTGAGCGCGCGCTCAAGCGGTTACCTATACGGTTCTCTGCCGTGTATCAGTGCATGGTAAGAATCGAATCCGACCAACAACCTGTCGGTCGGTCATTGTTTGGCTAGCCTCGAGGTCACCTCAGTGAGCGATACAACGGGGCTAAGTTTAAAGCAACATAACACTCAAACACCCACTTAGCACGTTGACGCCCGTACCCGTCATTAAACAACCACCACGAACCGCTTCAACATCACAACACTGGCACCACATCCTGCAAACGCATGCTTCGCGCAGCAACGCAACCTCATACAAAACCACGCCGAAAACCCCGACCACAACACGCGCAATCGCAAACGGTTCACATACCGAGCATAAGCTACAAGGCTAAAACACACCAAGCGCGCAAAAACGCCAATTCATCATACACCGCAATATGCTACTTATTAACCGGACCATATCAGTACTATATGCCGATCTCCAAATTTCACGTTAAAGCCGCATTTGGACAACTCTCCTCGCCCAACCATTCAATCTACACGCATGCAAAGTGGTAAAAATATTTAACTAATCGACACAAACAACATGCATAACAAACCAATCGGCAGAAACTAGCGCAACCACTCGAATCGGGCACTCCGTGCAAAAGAACATTTTGTTTATGGTCACGACTGTTTACCCTAGTCCGTGAGCGCGCGTTCAAGCGGTTACCTATACTGTTCTCTGCCGTGTATCAGTGCATGGTAAGAATCGAATCCGACCAACAACCTGTCGGTAGATCATTGTTTGTCTAGCCTCCGGGTCACCTCAGTGAGCGATACAACGGGGCTAAGTTTAAAGCAACATAACACTCAAACACCCACTTAGCACGTTGAAGCCCGTACCCGTCACTAAACAAACACCACGAATCGCTTCAACATCACACCACTGGCACCACACCCTGCAAACGCATGCTTCGCGCAGCAACGCAACCTCATACAAAACCACCCCGAAAACCCCGACCACAACATGCGCAATCACAAACGGTTCACACACCAAGCATAAGCAACAAGGCTAAAACACACCAACCGCGCAAAAACGCCAATTCATCATACACCGCAATATGCTACTTATTGACCGGACCATATCAGTACCTTATGTCGATCTCCAAATTTCAATTTCATATTAAAGCCGCCCTTGGACAACTCTCCTCGCCCAACCATTCAATCCACACGCATGCAAAGTGGTAAAAATATTTAACTAATCGACACAAACAACTTGCGTAACAAACCAATCGGCAGAAACTAGCGCAACCACTCGAATCGGGCACTCCGTGCAAAAGAGCATTTTGTTTATGGTCACGACTGTTTACCCTAGTCCGTGAGCGCGCGCTCAAGCGGTTACCTATACTTTTCTCTGCCGTGTATCAGTGCATGGTAAGAATCGAATCCGACCAACAACCTGTCGGTCGATCATTGTTTGGCTAGCCTCGAGGTCACCTCAGTGAGCGATACAACGGGGCTAAGTTTAAAGCAACATAACACTCAAACACCCACTTAGCACGTTGACGCCCGTGCCCGTCACTAAACAACCACCACGAACCGCTTCAACATCACACCACTGGCACCACACCCTGAAAACGCATGCTTCGCGCAGCAACGCAACCTCATACAAAACCACACCGCAAACCCCGACCACAACAACATAAACAACCGAACAAATTTCACACAAAAGCGCATCGCAAACGTTCACACACCGAGCTAAGCAACAGCGTAAACACACAAAGCGCGCAAAACGCCAATTCATCATACACCGCCATATGCTACTTATCAACCGGACCATATCAGTACTATATGCCGATCTTCGAATTTCACATTAAAGCCGCACTTGGACAATTCTCCTCGCACAACCATTCAAGCTACACGCATGCAAAGTGGTAAAAATTTTAACTAATCGCCCCACACAACATGCATAACAAATTAATCGGCAGAAACTAGCGCAACCACTCGAATCGGGCACTCCGTGCAAAAGAGCATTTTTGTTTATGGTCACGACTGTTTACCCTAGTCCGTGAGCGTGCGTTCTAGCGGTTACCTATACGGTTCTCTGCCGTGTATTAGTGCATGGTAAGAATCGAATCCGACCAACAACCTGTCGGTCGGTCATTGTTTGGCTAGCCTCGAGCTCACCTCGATGCGCGATACAACGGGGCTAAGCATAAAGCAACATAACACTCAAACAACCACTTGGCACATTCACGCCCCTACCCGTCACTAAACAACAACCACCAACTGCTTCAACATCACTACACATGCACGACACCTTGCAAGCGCAGGCTTCACGCATCAACCACAACGCATAACTTGGCCACAAAAAACAAACAAAATCATAAACAACCCGTTCACAACACGCCCAATCGCAAAATTTTCACACTGCTAGCATAAGCAACAACGCTACAACACTCCAAGCGCGCAAAACCGCACATACATCATACACCGCCATATGCTACTTATCAACCCGACCATATCAGTACTACATGCCCATCTCGTAATTTAACACGAAAGCCGCACTTGGACTACTCTCCTCGCAAAACCATTCAAGATGCACGCATGCAAGGTTGTGATAATATTTAACTAATCGCCCCACACAACATGCATAACAAACCATTGGGCCGAAACTAGCGCAACCACTCAAATCGGGCACACCGTGCAAAAAAGCTTTTTTGTTTATGGTCACGACTGTTTACCCTAGTCCGCGAGCGCGCGCTCTAGCGGTTACCTATACGGTTCTCTGCCGTGTATTAGTGCATGGTAAGAATCGAATCCGACCAACAACCTGTCGGTCGGTCATTGTTTGGCTAGCCTCGAGCTCAACTCGGTGCGCGATACAACGGGGCTAAGCATAAAGCAACATAACACTCAAACAACCACTTGGCACATTCACGCCCCTCCCCGTCACTAAACAACAACCACCAACCGCTTCAACATCACTACACATGCACGACACCTTGCAAGCGCAGCCTTCACGCAGCAACCACAACGCATACCTTGGCCACAAAAACAAACAAAATCATAAACAACCCGTTCACAACACACCCAATCGCAAAATTTTCACACTGCTAGCATAAGCAACAACGCTACAACACACCAAGCGCGCAAAACCGCACATACATCATACACCGCCATATGCTACTTATCAACCCGACCATATCAGTACTATATGCCTATCTCGTAATTTCACACGAAAGCCGCACTTGGACTACTCTCCTCGCAAAACCATTCAAGATGCACGCATGCAAATTGGTAAAAATATTTAACTAATCGCCACACACAACATGCATAACAAACCATTGGGCCGAAACTAGCGCAACCACTCGAATCGGGCACACCGTGCAAAAGAGCTTTTTTGTTTATGGTCACGACTGCTTACCCTAGTCCGCGAGCGCGCGCTCTAGCGGTTACCTATACGGTTCTCTGCCGTGTATTAGGGCATGGTAAGAATCGAATCCGACCAACAACCTGTCGGTCGGTCATTGTTTGGCTAGCCTCGAGCTCACCTCGGTGCGCGATACAACGGGGCTAAGCATAAAGCAACATAACACTCAAACAACCACTTGGCACATTCACGCCCCTACCCGTCACTAAACAACAACAACCAACTGCTTCAACATCACTACACATGCACGACACCTTGCAAGCGCAGGCTTCAGGCAGCAACCACAACGCATACCTTGGCCACAAAAACAAACAAAATCATAAACAACCCGTTCACAACACGCCCAATCGCAAAATTTTCACACTGCTAGCATAAGCAACAACGCTACAACACTCCAAGCGCGCAAAACCACACAACCATCATACACCGCCATATGCTACTTATCAACCCGACCATATCAGTACTATATGCCCATCTCGTAATTTCACACGAAAGCCGCACTTGGACTACTCTCCTCGCAAAACCATTCAAGATGCATGCATGCAAATTGGTAAAAATATTTAACTAATCGCCCCACACAACATGCATAACAAACCATTGGGTCGAAACTAGCGCAACCACTCGAATCGGGCACACCGTGCAAAAGAGCTTTTTTGTTTATGGTCACGACTGTTTACCCTAGTCCGCGAGCGCGCGCTCTAGCGGTTACCTATACGGTTCTCTGCCGTGTATTAGTGCATGGTAAGAATCGAATCCGAACAACAACCTGTCGGTCGGTCATTGTTTGGCTAGCCTCGAGCTCACCTCGGTGCGCGATACAACGGGGCTAAGCATAAAGCAACATAACACTCAAACAACCACTTGGCTCATTCACGCCCCTAACCATCACTAAACATTAACCACCAACCGCTTCAACATCACTACACATGCACGACACCTTGCAAGCGCAGGCTTCACGCAGCAACCACAACGCATACCTTGGCCACAAAAAACAAACAAAATCATAAACAACCCGTTCACAACACGTCCAATCGCAAAATTTTCACACTGCTAGCATAAGCAACAACGCTACAACACTCCAAGCGCGCAAAACCGCACATACATCATACACCGCCATATGCTACTTATCAACCCGACCATATCAGTACTATATGCCCATCTCGTAATTTAACACGAAAGCCGCACTTGGACTACTCTCCTTGCAAAACCATTCAAGATGCACGCATGCAAATTGGTAAAAATATTTAACTAATCGCCCCACACAACATGCATAACAAACCATTGGGCCGAAACTAGCGCAACCACTCGAATCGGGCACAGCGTGCAAAAGAGCTTTTTTGTTTATGGTCACGACTGCTTACCCTAGTCCGCGAGCGCGCGCTCTAGCGGTTACCTATACGGTTCTCTGCCGTGTATTAGTGCATGGTAAGAATCGAATCCGACCAACAACCTGTCGGTCGGTCATTGTTTGGCTAGCCTCGAGCTCACCTCGGTGCGCGATACAACGGGGCTAAGCATAAAGCAACATAACACTCAAACAACCACTTGGCACATTCACGCCCCTACCCGTCACTAAACAACAACCACCAACTGCTTCAACATCACTACACATGCACGACACCTTGCAAGCGCAGGCTTCACGCAGCAACCACAACGCATAACTTGGCCACAAAAAACAAACAAAATCATAAACAACCCGTTCACAACACGCCCAATCGCAAAATTTTCACACTGCTAGCATAAGCAACAACGCTACAACACACCAAGCGCGCAAAACCGCACATACATCATACACCGCCATATGCTACTTATCAACCCGACCATATCAGTACTATATGCCCATCTCGTAATTTAACACGAAAGCCGCACTTGGACTACTCTCCTCGCAAAACCATTCAAGATGCACGCATGCAAAGTGGTAAAAATATTTAACTAATCGCCCCACACAACATGCATAACAAACCATTGGGCCGAAACTAGCGCAACCACTCGAATCGGGCACACCGTGCAAAAGAGCTTTTTTGTTTATGGTCACGACTGTTTACCCTAGTCCGCGAGCGCGCGCTCTAGCGGTTACCTATACGGTTCTCTGCCGTGTATTAGTGCATGGTAAGAATCGAATCCGACCAACAACCTGTCGGTCGGTCATTGTTTGGCTAGCCTCGAGCTCACCTCGGTGCGCGATACAACGGGGCTAAGCATAAAGCAACATAACACTCAAACAACCACTTGGCACATTCACGCCCCTACCCGTCACTAAACAACAACCACCAACTGCTTCAACATCACTACACATGCACGACACCTTGCAAGCGCAGGCTTCACGCAGCAACCACAACGCATAACTTGGCCACAAAAAACAAACAAAATCATAAACAACCCGTTCACAACACGCCCAATCGCAAAATTTTCACACTGCTAGCATAAGCAACAACGCTACAACACACCAAGCGCGCAAAACCGCACATACATCATACACCGCCATATGCTACTTATCAACCCGACCATATCAGTACTATATGCCCATCTCGTAATTTCACACGAAAGCCGCACTTGGACTACTCTCCTCGCAAAACCATTCAAGATGCACGCATGCAAATTGGTAAAAATATTTAACTAATCGCCCCACACAACATGCATAACAAACCATTGGGCCGAAACTAGCGCAACCACTCGAATCGGGCACACCGTGCAAAAGAGCTTTTTTTTATGGTCACGACTGCTTACCCTAGTCCGCGAGCGCGCGCTCTAGCGGTTACCTATACGGTTCTCTGCCGTGTATTAGTGCATGGTAAGAATCGAATCCGACCAACAACCTGTCGGTCGGTCATCGTTTGGCTAGCCTCGAGCTCACCTCGGTGCGCGATACAACGGGGCTAAGCATAAAGCAACATAACACTCAAACAACCCCTTGGCACATTCACGCCCCTACCCGTCACTAAACAACAACCACCAACTGCTTCAACATCACTTCACATGCACGACACCTTGCAAGCGCAGGCTTCAGGCAGCAACCACAACGCATACCTTGGCCACAAAAACAAACAAAATCATAAACAACCCGTTCACAACACGCCCAATCGCAAAATTTTCACACTGCTAGCATAAGCAACAACGCTACAACACACCAAGCGCGCAAAACCGCACATACATCATACACCGCCATATGCTACTTATCAACCCGACCATATCAGTACTATATGCCCATCTCGTAATTTCACACGAAAGCCGCACTTGGACTACTCTCCTTGCAAAACCATTCAAGATGCACGCATGCAAATTGGTAAAAATATTTAACTAATCGCCCCACACAACATGCATAACAAACCATTGGACCGAAACTAGCGCAACCACTCGAATCGGGCACAGCGTGCAAAAGAGCTTTTTTGTTTATGGTCACGACTGTTTACCCTATTCCGCGAGCGCGCGCTCTAGCGGTTACCTATACGGTTCTCTGCCGTGTATTAGTGCATGGTAAGAATCAAATCCGACCAACAACCTGTCGGTCGGTCATTGTTTGGCTAGCCTCGAGCTCACCTCGGTGCGCGATACAACGGGGCTAAGCATAAAGCAACATAACACTCAAACAACCACTTGGCACATTCACGCCCCTACCCGTCGCTAAACAACAACCACCAACTGTTTCAACATCACTACACATGCACGACACCTTGCAAGCGCAGGCTTCACGCAGCAACCACAACGCATAACTTGGCCACAAAAAACAAACAAAATCATAAACAACCCGTTCACAACACGCCCAATCGCAAAATTTTCACACTGCTAGCATAAGCAACAACGCTACAACACTCCAAGCGCGCAAAACCGCACATACATCATACACCGCCATATGCTACTTATCAACCCGACCATATCAGTACTACATGCCCATCTCGTAATTTAACACGAAAGCCGCACTTGGACTACTCTCCTCGCAAAACCATTCAAGATGCACGCATGCAAGGTTGTGATAATATTTAACTAATCGCCCCACACAACATGCATAACAAACCATTGGGCCGAAACTAGCGCAACCACTCAAATCGGGCACACCGTGCAAAAAAGCTTTTTTGTTTATGGTCACGACTGTTTACCCTAGTCCGCGAGCGCGCGCTCTAGCGGTTACCTATACGGTTCTCTGCCGTGTATTAGTGCATGGTAAGAATCGAATCCGACCAACAACCTGTCGGTCGGTCATTGTTTGGCTAGCCTCGAGCTCACCTCGGTGCGCGATACAACGGGGCTAAGCATAAAGCAACATAACACTCAAACAACCACTTGGCACATTCACGCCCCTACCCCTCACTAAACAACCACCACCAACCGCTTCAACATCACTACACATGCACGACACCTTGCAACCGCAGGCTTCACGCAGCAACCACAACGCATACCTTGGCCACAACAAACAAACAAAATCATAAACAACCCGTTCACAACACGCACAATCGCAAAATTTTCACACTGCTAGCATAAGCAACAACGCTACAACACTCCAAGCGCGCAAAACCGCACAACCATCATACACCGCCATATGCTACTTATCAACCCGACCATATCAGTACTATATGCCCATCTCGTAATTTCACACGAAAGCCGCACTTGGACTACTCCCCTCGCAAAACCATTCAAGATGCACGCATGCAAATTGGTAAAAATATTTAACTAATCGCCACACACAACATGCATAACAAACCATTGGGCCGAAACTAGCGCAACCACTCGAATCGGGCACACCGTGCAAAAGAGCTTTTTTGTTTATGGTCACGACTGTTTACCCTAGTCCCGCGAGCGCGGCTCTAGCGGTTACCTATAACCTATACGTTTGTCTCTGCCGTGTATTAGTGGCATGGTAGAATCGAAATCCGACCAACAACCGGTCGGTACGGTCATGTTTGCTAGCCTCGGCTCACCTCGGGCGCGCGATACAACGGGGCTAAGCATAAGCAACATAAAACTCAAACACCACTGATCATGCACGCCCCTACCCCGTCACTAACACCTACCAGCGTCAACAATCACTACCAATGTACGACCTTGCAGGACGCAGGCTTCACGCAACAACCACAACGCGTTCCTTGGCCACAAAACAAAAACAAATCATACACCAACCGTTCACACACGCGCAATCGCAAAATTTCACACTGCGAGCATAAGAAACAACGCTACAACACTCCAAGCGCGCAAAACCGCACATACATCATACACCGCCATATGCTACTTATCAACCCGACCATATCAGTACTATATGCCCATCTCGTAATTTAACACGAAAGCCGCACTTGGACTACTCTCCTTGCAAAACCATTCAAGATGCACGCATGCAAAGTGGTAAAAATATTTAACTAATCGCCCCACACAACATGCATAACAAACCATTGGGCCGAAACTAGCGCAACCACTCGAATCGGGCACACCGTGCAAAAGAGCTTTTTTGTTTATGATCACGACTGTTTACCCTAGTCCGCGAGCGCGCGCTCTAGCGGTTACCTATACGGTTCTCTGCCGTGTATTAGTGCATGGTAAGAATCGAATCCGACCAACCACCTGTCGGTCGGTCATTGTTTGGCTAGCCTCGAGCTCACCTCGGTGCGCGATACAACGGGGCTAAGCATAAAGCAACATAACACTCAAACAACCACTTGGCACATTCACGCCCCTACCCGTCACTCAACAACAACCACCAACTGCTTCAACATCACTACACATGCACGACACCTTGCAAGCGCAGGCTTCACGCAGCAACCACAACGCATAACTTGGCCACAAAAAACAAACAAAATCATAAACAACCCGTTCACAACACGCCCAATCGCAAAAATTTCACACTGCTAGCATAAGCAACAACGCTACAACACTCCAAGCGCGCAAAACCGCACAACCATCATACACCGCCATATGCTACTTATCAACCCGACCATATCAGTACTATATGCCCATCTCGTAATTTCACACGAAAGCCGCACTTGGACTACTCTCCTCGCAAAACCATTCAAGATGCACGCATGCAAAGTGGTGAAAATATTTAACTAATCGCCCCACACAACATGCATAACAAACCATTGGGCCGAAACTAGCGCAACCACTCGAATCGGGCACACCGTGCAAAAGAGCTTTTTTGTTTATGGTCACGACTGTTTACCCTAGTCCGCGAGCGCGCGCTCTAGCGGTTACCTATACGGTTCTCTGCCGTGTATTAGTGCATGGTAAGAATCGAATCCGAACAACAACCTGTCGGTCGGTCATTGTTTGGCTAGCCTCGAGCTCACCTCGGTGCGCGATACAACGGGGCTAAGCATAAAGCAACATAACACTCAAACAACCACTTGGCTCATTCACGCCCCTAACCATCACTAAACATTAACCACCAACCGCTTCAACATCACTACACATGCACGACACCTTGCAAGCGCAGGCTTCACGCAGCAACCACAACGCATACCTTGGCCACAAAAAACAAACAAAATCATAAACAACCCGTTCACAACACGTCCAATCGCAAAATTTTCACACTGCTAGCATAAGCAACAACGCTACAACACTCCAAGCGCGCAAAACCGCACATACATCATACACCGCCATATGCTACTTATCAACCCGACCATATCAGTACTATATGCCCATCTCGTAATTTAACACGAAAGCCGCACTTGGACTACTCTCCTCGCAAAACCATTCAAGATGCACGCATGCAAATTGGTAAAAATATTTAACTAATCGCCCCACACAACATGCATAACAAACCATTGGGCCGAAACTAGCGCAACCACTCGAATCGGGCACACCGTGCAAAAGAGCTTTTTTGTTTATGGTCACGACTGTTTACCCTAGTCCGCGAGCGCGCGCTCTAGCGGTTACCTATACGGTTCTCTGCCGTGTATTAGTGCATGGTAAGAATCGAATCCGACCAACAACCTGTCGGTCGGTCATTGTTTGGCTAGCCTCGAGCTCACCTCGGTGCGCGATACAACGGGGCTAAGCATAAAGCAACATAACACTCAAACAACCACTTGGCACATTCACGCCCCTACCCGTCACTAAACAACAACCACCAACCGCTTCAACATCACTACACATGCACGACACCTTGCAAGCGCAGGCTTCACGCAGCAACCACAACGCATAACTTGGCCACACAAAAAATCATAAACAACCCGTTCACAACACGCCCAATCGCAAAATTTTCACACTGCTAGCATAAGCAACAACGCTACAACACACCAAGCGCGCAAAACCGCACATACATCATACACCGCCATATGCTACTTATCAACCCGACCATATCAGTACTATATGCCCATCTCGTAATTTCACACGAAAGCCGCACTTGGACTACTCTCCTCGCAAAACCATTCAAGATGCACGCGTGCAAATTGGTAAAAATATTTAACTAATCGCCCCACACAACATGCATAACAAACCATTGGGCCGAAACTAGCGCAACCACTCGAATCGGGCACACCGTGCAAAACAGCTTTTTTGTTTATGGTCATGACTGCTTACCCTAGTCCGCGAGCGCGCGCTCTAGCGGTTACCTATACGGTTCTCTGCCGTGTATTAGTGCATGGTAAGAATCGAATCCGACCAACAACCTGTCGGTCGGTCATCGTTTGCCTAGCCTCGAGCTCACCTCGGTGCGCGATACAACGGGGCTAAGCATAAAGCAACATAACACTCAAACAACCACTTGGCACATTCACGCCCCTACCCGTCACGAAACAACAACCACCAACCGCTTCAACATCACTACACATGCACGACACCTTGCAAGCGCAGGCTTCACGCAGCAACCACAACGAATAACTTGGCCACACAAAAAAATCATAAACAACCCGTTCACAACACGCCCAATCGCAAAATTTTCACACTGCTAGCGTAAGCAACAACGCTACAACACACCAAGCGCGCAAAACCGCACATACATCATACACCGCCATATGCTACTTATCAACCCGACCATATCAGTACTATATGCCCATCTCGTAATTTCACACGAAAGCCGCACTTGGACTACTCTCCTTGCAAAACCATTCAAGATGCACGCATGCAAATTGGTAAAAATATTCAACTAATCGCCCCACACAACATGCATAACAAACCATTGGGCCGAAACTAGCGCAACCACTCGAATCGGGCACACCGTGCAAAAGAGCTTTTTTGTTTATGGTCACGACTGTTTACCCTAGTCCGCGAGCGCGCGCTCTAGCGGTTCCCTATACGGTTCTCTGCCGTGTATTAGTGCATGGTAAGAATCGAATCCGACCAACAACCTGTCGGTCGGTCATTGTTTGGCTAGCCTCGAGCTCACCTCGGTGCGCGATACAACGGGGCTAAGCATAAAGCAACATAACACTCAAACAACCACTTGGCACATTCACGCCCCTACCCGTCACTCAACAACAACCACCAACTGCTTCAACATCACTACACATGCACGACACCTTGCAATCGCAGGCTTCACGCAGCAACCACAACGCATAACTTGGCCACAAAAAACAAACAAAATCATAAACAACCCGTTCACAACACGCCCAATCACAAAATTTTCACACTGCTAGCATAAGCAACAACGCTACAACACTCCAAGCGCGCAAAACCGCACATACATCATACACCGCCATATGCTACTTATCAACCCGACCATATCAGTACTATATGCCCATCTCGTAATTTCACACGAAAGCCGCACTTGGACTACTCTCCTCGCAAAACCATTCAAGATGCACGCATGCAAAGTGGTAAAAATATTTAACTAATCGCCCCACACAACGTGCACTACAAACCAACGGGCCGAGACTAGCGCAACCACTCGAGTCGGGCACACCGTGCAAAAGAGCTTTTTTGTTTATGGTCACGACTGTTTACCCTAGTCCGTGAGCGCGCGCTGTAGCGGTTACCTATACGGTTCTCTGCCGTGTAACAGTGCATGGTAAGAATCGAATCCGACCAACAACCTGTCGGTCGGTCATTGTTTGGCTAGCCTCGAGCTCACCTCGGTGCGCGATACAACGGGGCTAAGCTTAAAGCAACATAACACTCAAACACCCACTTAGCACATTCAACACCTTACCCGTCACTAAACAACAACCACCAACCGCTTCAACTTCACAACA
>JACCGJ010014641.1:0-21033 GCA_013407085.1 Atriophallophorus winterbourni
TTAAGAGAAGACAATGGTACGTTAATGCTGGACGATGGCAATACGGCTTTGACTGCACCGGAAAAAAGCCGATGCGTTGCATTTATTCTTCTGCAGTGTTTATCGGCGCGATTCAGGTAACTGTTTAGAAACTCACGAGTGCAGAGCACCTCCCTTTAGCTCGGTGGAGGTTAATCAGGAAATGGTCACCACAGTTTTGTCGCAGCTGGACAAAATTAATTCGGCTGGCCCCGACGGCATACATCCGGCTATTCTTCAACCGCTTGCGAATATAGTTAGCCTTGCAATCAGAAATCTTTTCGAAGCTACCTTACTCCAGGGTATACTACCGGATGATTGGAAACGAGCGGCGGTAATAGCCATATACAAAAAGGGGTCCCATTTCGGATGTACGCAACTACAGGCCAGTAAGCCTGACAAGCATTCTTTGCAAGTGCTTGGAAAAATCATTCGGCTCCAGGTATGTAAACATTTGGTAGCCAATTCCTTACTATCCGATGCCCAGCACGGATTCTGGAAAGGAAGGTCCTGCCTAACCAATCTTCTAAGCTTTCTGGACGAAGTGACATTACGCCTCGATGAAGGGAGAGTAGTCGAAGTCTGCTATCTTGATTTTCAGAAGGCATTTGACTCGGTAAACCATAGGTACCTTCTGCACAAACTAAGTATGTGTGGCGTCACAGGTGACCTACATCGATGGTTAGACAGCTTCTTAACTAATCGCACTAACTATGTTAGAATTGCAGGGGAGTGCTCGCAAGAATCACTGATTCTCAGTGGAGTGCCTCAAGGCTCGGTGCTCGGTCCATTACTTTTTCTTATTTTTGTAAACGACCTGGCAGCGTGCTTGAGTTCACGCTGCTTCCTGTTTGCTGATGATGTTAAGATCCTAGGAACCGACAGTAGAGATACGCTTATCTCTGATTTAGAAAACGTAATCGAGTGGACAAAGACCTGGGACTTGCCACTAAACCTGGGGAAGAGCTGTCTTCTGACGACTGATTTAGCGACAACCCAACTAGAGGTTGGAGAAGGAACTATCAGAATAGCGGCTGCTCAGAAAGTGAAGGATCTTGGCATTACTATAACAGGCGATTTTAAATGGGCTACTCAATGTGCCGAAGCTGAAAACAAGGCTCGCAGAGAATTGTTCAGACTTCGCTCAGCGTTATCTTGCCGAAAACCTTCAATCTTCATACCCTTATACAAAGTAGTCGTGCGGCCTTGGAGTACTGCGTTCAATCCTGGGCACCGTACTTAAAAAAGGATATAGCATGTCTCGAAAGGGTCCAGCGCCTTGCGACTAGGATGGTTGAGGGTCAGGCAGGTAAAACTTATGAGGCTAGACTCAAAGACCTCGGTTTGTTCTCACTAAAGAGACGGCGGCTGCGAGGTGACCTAATAGAAGCCTTCAAGATTCTAAAGGGTCTTACAGGTGATAATATTACTGAAATCCTTAAACTTGCACCTAAAGCAGCTACAAGAGGTAATTCCATAAAACTTCTTAAGAGTAGGCCCAGGTTGCTGGCACGTGAGCACTTTTTCAGCAACCGTGTGGTCAACTTCTGGAACAAGCTCCCAGATTGTATAGTAAGCCTCCAAAATGTGTTGAGCTTTAAAAGGGAATTAGACGTTAAACGGTCTATCATATTTCCGCATATTGTCTAATAAAAAAACTTTATAAAAAAACAAAAAAACGTATTTTTACATTTTTATCATATCTGTCTAGGCCTGGACAACCTGACAGTAAATTAGCCCACATGCAGTCCATGACTGTGTTTCACTTTACCTCAACTAGGCTAGTGATTTCATACACCACACATTGTTCACGCATATTATTGCATTGTTTCCTGAATAGCTGACCTCTCACCGTGCTGGTGAAGAGAAACCCTACCTTACTTTCCAGATATTGGGAAACAAGAACGTGTGAAAAGTACGAACTGTATACTCGATAACGAAGTGCCGGGTGCTCAACCGCATACCGTCGAAGGAAATCTGGGCGCGTATTTGGCTTTTCGCCACCTTCAGCCCTGTGCAATTTGAACTTGAACTTGAACTTGACCTTGGTGATAGTAAGTTATTCGATTGTGTAATTTGTTAATTATCAACATGATGCCGCAGACGGATTATTATACTTTGGAGAGTTTATTTCGCAGGTTTGTTACGTGGAACTTTTTTAAAAAACTTATTTATAGTGCTGATAGCGATGGTAATGGACGTATTGATGCTTTTGAGCTTCAAAATGTCTTGTCAGATGGTAGGTCCAATCATTTATTCTCATGTAAAAATGATATAATGTAAAGAAATCGGCTTATAAATTAAACCAAATTTGTGCTTTCTTTATTTTAAATCCATCTCCTGGTTACGTGATTATCAAAAAGAAAATCCGCTTCATAAAGAGCGATAGGCTATTCCTCCGTGGACGTCATTTACTTAGATTTCTCTATGGTATTTTACCGAGTTGACTATGCGATATTGCTAATCAAGCTACAAGCACTAGGTATTCCACCCGTATTGCTGTTCTGAGTAGCTGCGTTCGAGAAACCGGGTGCGTGTTGGACAGACATTCAGAGCCATTCACGATCCGGTGTGGAATAGCGTCTATTTTTGTTGTTTATCAACGATATTGGAGGTTACGTCGAATTATCATTTCTCCTGTTCGCGGATGATATCAATATTTGGCTAGACATCCACTCTCACAGCGATACAAGGAACCTTCGATCTGACCTAAATTCATTACTCGCATGGTCTACGATCAACGGCTTACCGTTCAACACTAACAAATGCCATGCATTACGTATTCGTCATCCTGGAGATCATGGCTATATTCTGGGTTGCAAGATGCTTGTTGTCACAAAGTATATGTTAATGACCTCCCCGACTCATTAAATACGAATTGTCTACTTTTCGCGGATGATCTGAAAGTTTGGGGTACAGTAAGCTCTTCTGCTGATAATACCATTTTCCAGAACGAATTGAACAAATTGCTTGATTGGACGGTAAAATGGCAGCTTCCTGTAAACCGACAGAAATGCGCTGTAATGCTTTTGGGGCCAAGCACGCCTGAAGGTTCGTACTTCCTCGGGGATCATCAACTGAAGTGGGTTAATACTGAACGTGACCTAGGTACAATTGTGACTCGGACGCTTACATCGAAGGAGGATACGAACAGAAAAGCTGCTGCTGCAAACCGCGCATGGTTGGCTATTAGTCGGTCGTTTTCGGCGATTACTCCACAAATGTTTCGCATTCTTTATTCCACATACGTGAGACCAGTTTTGGAATATGGTTTGCCAGCCACCTATCCTCAAACTAAGGGAGAACGTGACCAGTTGGAAAAATTGCAAAGGCGGGCGACGAAACGAGTACAAGGATTGAAATCAATTCCTTATGTGGAGAGAGTTCAACGCCTCAACCTCATGTCGCTCAGTATTCGGCGTGTGCGCTACGACCTGCTGCTAACTCGTCGCATATTACTGGGAGCTTATGGTGACGAGCTGCGCGAGTTTTTCCCTCTCGTGACGGACTCAAGAACCCGTGGCCATGCTCTAAAGCTTCAAAAGCGAAGGACACTACGCCTACCACAGGGATTCACGCTCTCAACAAGAATTGTTAACTTGTGGAATGCGCTTCCGGAAGAGGTTATCTCAGCGAGCTCTGAAAACCAATTCAAGCAACTTTTGGATAAGGTATTGCCTGTAATCACGGCGAAGCTGAACAACACTGGACAGGATTTCTTCAACTGAGGTTCTCCTGGACTATGTTGCTGATATAAAGAGATGCGGCTTACAAGGGCTTGACCCCCTGTCGTCTATCAAGAAGAAGTAAAAGATCTGCCCATTGACGTATTTTGCGTTGCATGTTGTTCCAGGTGAAACGATCTGTTAAGAGTTTTACCGTTGAGCGAATGCTCGGATGTCACAGTTCATAAAAGTCATCGAAACTGAACTGAACGCATAAATGATTGGCTTATGATCGGTGAAAACGGTAAATGTACTTCCTTCGAGTGATTGACGGAAGTGTTTAATAGCTAGGTAAATGCGAAGAGTTCGCGTCCAAAAGTGCTGTACCTAGTCTTGGCCGGTTGCAATTTTCGCGAGAAAATGGTTACTGGTTGAACCTCTCCGTTTACTTCTTGTTGTAACACATCTCCAACGCGTCAGTTTTTAGAATGCATGTTAGCATCGGTTTTCAAGTGACTTAGAGCGGTAGCATTGCTCAAAAGTTCCTAAACTTCGGCTAATGCAAAGACTCTGCTGCGGTTGTGATTGACAACTTTTTGGGATTACATTTAAACATAGCGGTTAGCGGCGTTGGGAATAAATCGTCCATTATAGTTAACGACGCCTAGGTAACGGCGTAAGCTGTTGATTGACTGCAGCATTGAATATTCTAGTGTAGACCGTGTCTTTTCCGGCAACGGACTGATTCCATTACTGTCAATCCTATGGTCAATAAAATCGATAATCGACTGGCCAAAACGTATTTGTCAATATTTATAGTAACGCCGTATTGGGTAAAACGTTGGAGGATTTCACGGAGGTGTGGTGCATGCTCCTCGTGTAATGAACTAGCTACTAATACATCGTCGATATAAACAAAGACGAAATCAAGTCCACAAATAACTTGGTCCATAAACCTTTAAAAAGACTGTGCTGCGTTGCGCAAAACAAAGGGCATGAGAAGGAAATCCAAAAGACTGAATGGCGTTATTACTGCAGTCTTAGCAATATCGTCAGAGGCCATCGGTATCTGGTGGTGTGCACGTAGGAGATCCAATTTGGAGTAAACTGATTTTCCGTCAAGGTTTAGTGAAAAATCGTGAATGTGCGGAATAGGGTAGTGGTCAGGTTGTGTAACGCTATTCCACTCGCGGTAATCTCCACGAGGTCTCCAATCTGCGTTCTTCTTGTCGACCACGTGTAATGGCGATGCCCACGGACGAGTTGACGGCCTAATTATACCCAGTGCAGCCATATGTTCGAATTCACATTTCACCGCTTTCAGATTTTCAGGCGGTAGCCTGTGAGCTTTAGCAAAAACTGAAGCGCCTTTAGTGACGATGTGATGCTGAATATCGTGGGTGGGTCTCTCCGTGTATGACGATAAGAGTATTAATGCGGGATATTTCCGTATGTTATCGCTATATGTGGCATTATTAGGAACGAAAATGCGAAGACCATGTGAGCGGATGGAACAGATTTTTCCGGACACGTTGAGTGGCGTGGTAGCCATCGGTTTTGAAGATCAACTATAAGACAGTACTTTTTCAGGAAGTCGATACCGATTATAGGCTTTTGAACATCGGCTATCAGAAAGACGAAGAGAAATGAACGTCTGAGTCTGAGATCAAGTCTAAGGAGTTTCTCACCATAAGTCAAGATTTTCAAATAATTAGACGCCTGCAGTGTGATGCCTGATGTACGCAGGTCACGCTTTTCGCAACTGCGCGGTATAACGCTAACCTCAGCGCCGGTGTCTACGAGAAAGTTGAGTTTCTTAGACGCATCGTAGACGTACAGGAGGCGACTAGCGGTCTGACAATTGGAAGAATTCGGCGGGTAACGAGGAGGTCAAAGCGTCTACGTCTTTGCTCCAGACGCATCTTGTCAAGACGACCCTTATAAGTGAACAACTGGAGACGTTTTACCATTTAAGTTGCTCTCTGAACTTTCTCGAGAATTTTTTTTCTCTTTGAACTTCTCTATGCTGCTTCTACACACTAAAAGAATCTGAGTGTTAGTTTTGACTTGTCGGATTATCACCCCGTTATACTGTTACGTTTTATGGTCCATGACAGTGATTTCGTCTCAAACATCTTCACTAATAATTCCCACTTGTATGCTAATGAGACAGTAACTGCGAAACTTGTGGCATTTGCACCTCTATTGAGTGTCTCCTCAAAGTATTTATCCATTTACTTGCAACATCTTGCAGTACTCAATATTGTATTGTGGAAAAAAGGCTACAAGCTCAATGGAATAACCACTGGATAGTTAGCATATTGGGTCTGAATAAGTTTCAGCAGTTCAGCAAAGTGGTCAAAGAGAAACGTGTTCCATATTGGTTGGGACGGAAAACGCTGTGGATAAACGGAAGGATATGGTGCAGTATCGCAAACATTATAGTCGTGATAAGAGCATGTTAGAGCATCCTTCGTTCGCGAATTCACAGGTCACTATTGAAACTTCGCACTTCTGCTCTCTTCGGATCCATGAATGTCTGAACCCTCAAACAGATAGCCAGACAAGTTGCATTGGCCCTTACCTTAGTTTAACTGTTGATGTTCGCTGTCTATCAAAACATTTTTATGTGATCTGACTATATTCACAGTATTAACTGTTTCAAACCGTTCGATTTGCTGCTATTGTAATTCTGTCGTTGCCGTCTCAGGACAGACAGGCGTTTGTATAGGGCTGGATTTACGTTCTGAATCTTCACTACTTAATTGTATTCCTTGAAATAGCAAGTTGTGTGCATTTAGACTACCCAATATTATTAGACTTAACTCAAAATCTTCCAATAAAATATGCTTGTTTATTGTAGACAATCATGCACGTCATACTTCAGTTCCAACGACGATTTATAAGATCTTTTGCCGCTTCGGAGTAGCTCCGATATTGTTGTCTTAGCGGGAGATATGACTGCCAGACTTCGCCGCTTAGATATGTATGAATCACAATTCGGTAGCATTTTATGCCTGGTAGTCAAGTCTATCCCTCAGAGTTGCGGAATATCTGGCTTCACCGATATTCAAAATGTGTGAGAAGTTCCTGTTCTACCTACCGTGAGTTAAGTTTCACTCCCATCATCACGATATTATTAGCGTCAATTCGCTTTCGAAGATTAACATCGCATAGATAATCAAAGATCCGAGAGTAGCAACCTGGCTTTCCGCATTGTATAAGTTGTCGACCATATCTTTACTCTTCGATGGATCTTAAAACGGCGGTATATTTATCGGCTGCTGAGAAAAGCCATCTTTTTATATTTCAAAGGTCATCATCACAGACAGAATTACACCGGTAGCGCTTACCGAATGCTTAACTGCCACAACCATGAAAAAGTAAAAACCTAAAAGATGGGGAAGCGTGGGACTTAAATAGCTACGGATTCTATAGAAGAATAAGCACAAATAAACTGGGTAAAGGTGCCTACACCTGGAATGGAACATGCATTCAAACAAGTTTCGTGAACGAGTAGAGCGACATAAGCATGGCAGCTTCCTTGTGGCTTTCACTGTCATGCATCATAAAAAGCTTTTCTCGTCACTCCGCTTGACAACATGCAAGGTTAAGCAAACACTCCAAGAAGATGCTTAGTGCAAGACCGCCATTGAACATGATTTCGGGACATATCCTGAGGCGTAACTAGTCATTGCGATGTCTGACCGCGAGGAGCATTTAATTTAGTCGATCTAATTGTACTGCACGGATGTGCAATCGTGCAGTACTTATGTGCTATGCTGCTAACACCGTGCTAAATTGATTGGCCACATGTAGTGAGCTGTATGCTAAAACACGCTGGTGTCTCACTTCCATTTCTATTTTCTTTCACATAACTGTCTAGGCCTGGGCAACCTGACAGTATCTTAGCCCACGTGCAGTCTATGACTGCGCGGCACTGCCTGCATCAGTCTTGTGCTTTAATACCATACCATTTTTAACGCTATTTCCATACGCTTACTTTCCCACAGGCCTGCAAATGCCATTCAATCTCAACACTATCAACATGATGATCAAAATGTTTGACCGAGATTTCAGTGGTGCCATTGAATTCATTGAGTTCACTGGTTTGTTCCGCTACGTGGAGCAATGGCGTCAGTGTTTCATGCGATTCGATCAAGATTGTTCAGGCTTCATTGACGAGAGGGAGTTACGCACCGCCTTGCGGTGTTTCGGTTACAATTTGTCCGATATGTTTTTGGAACAATTTTTGCGGCGATTCGATCGTACTTCTTGTCGCCAAATGGCTTTGGACGATTTCATTTATGCGTGTGCCTGCCTCCAGGTAAGCTTTCCGTTTTCGAATCAATTGTCTGCGTTACCTTTTGCTTGTTAATCCGAAACCCGTCCCAATTTACCTCATACTTGATACGTCACACGTCTTTGCTACTCAGCCAACACCGTGCTGATGATGATTGCTAGTTTAACTCTACTCGCGGTCTTACTACCATTTCCTCTTAAACCAGTGTAGGCCTGAGTAACCCGAAAGCATTTCCGCCCGCATTCAGTCTACGTCTCACTCTGGTATGTATGAAAGCACAACCCTGATCCAGGTAAAGTGCCGCACAGCCAGAGACTGCACGTGGGCGAAGATACTGTCAGGTTGCCCAGGCAACCAAGTATGCAATCTATGTTCACCCGTTTATTAAGGAATTTATTCTTGGTTGATTCGCAGCTGTGTATACGGTACTTACTAATGATATACTGCTATTCTTGATGAATGAATGAATGCACAAGCCTGATCCAGACAAAGTGCCGCACAGTCAGAGACTGTACGTGGGCTGAGATACTGTCAGGTTGCCCAGGCCTAGACAGATATGAGAGAGAAAATAGAATAGAGATAATAGTGAGACTCCAGCGTGTTTCAGCATGCAGCTCACTACCGGTGGCCAATCAATTTAGCACGATGTTAGCCGCACAGCACAGAAATACTGCGCGATTGCACATCCGTGATAGTATGTTTTGATATTGTCATTGTTATCATAATAACCGTATTGTGCACATTTAACCTTTCAAATCAAGTGATCATTTTAAACAGAGTTATGCTTTGAAGCCACTGATACTCAAATGAACCACAATGCATCTGATTAGCTTTTGGAGTACTCACATCCCGGTTATATGATGTAAGTGCAAGAAATGTGCGCACTCCAAATGCTTACTCTTTAGAATCCGTAGCTACTTAAGTCCCACCCTTCCCCATCTTTTAGGATTTTACTTTTTCATGGTTGTGTGGCAGTTGAGCATTCGCTACCGGTGTACTCGCTTCGGCGGTACCAATACGAAAAAACATGCTCTCTGTGATGATGATGATGATGACTCCAAATGCAAATAATCAATGTATTTTCTCATATGAAATAACCCGCTTGGTGCAACACCAAGTATCACAGCATAGTCAAATTGACCAATTATGTTAGAATTACTCCCTAATAGGACTCTATTGGATTTCTAAAACGGATTTGAATGGAACTCAATTAAGCAAACAAACAACGCCGCGCAGGCAAAACGAATTTGGTGCTTTTGGCAATCTTATGCGTCCTAAATGCTCACCGGACTTCTATCGCTGCCTCTGGGACGCAAAGTATCAGAATACCTCCGCTCTCTCATTAAATCTATGACTGCAGTGGTTTAGCCATGTCCTCCGTAAGACCGACTCAACTCTTACGAAGCTTGTCCTCGACTCCAAACCTGACCGTATTTGGCGTCAATACAGTCAAGTGATGACTTGGCTATCAATTGTGAAGGAGGATATCAACACCCTGGAGTTGTTCGGCGTTCGAAGGTGGGTGGGATAATATGCTGCAATCGGGTCAACGTGCTTGGGCTGGCGTGCTTTAAGGCATTAATGAAGGCACCCATGGAACCGGTCACAGTAAAGTAAAGTGAAATAAGATTGGCTGCATGGTTTAGACAGCAATAAATAGTTACACCAATGATTGTGAAACTCCAGCCGCTTTTCGGGCAACGCTCGCCATGGATAGTAATCATTGTTGCACGACCCCGTGTAGCGATGGAAGCATGTGTGAGCGTTCACAATGCTCGAGTCAGCATGTTGGTTGATGGTTTGTCTCAAGTTAGCTGTTGGGAAACCTTATCAAAGGATAAACCTAGCTTACATGCCACACCGTGTTTGTTCCGTTGTTTTAATTCGCTCTGTTAGCCAGCTTCATTCTCTACTATCTTCTGTAGTGACTACGTTATATGCGTACACGCCACTACTTGGAGTATAAACTGAATGAATGAAAGCACAAGCTTGATCCAGACTGCACATATACAAGAAAGAAAATAGAATAGAAATGGCGGTGCTACTCCAGCGTGTTTCAGCATGCAGCTCACTACCGGCCCCCAATCAATTTAGCACGGTGTTAGCCGCACATCACCGAAGTACTGCACGATTGCACATCCCATTCAAAAGCGAGGGATAATTAAGTTTCTAGATCGATTATTTTTCGGGCGCTCAGCTTCTCTGGTTCATCAACGTCACCACTGGGCTCGTCGTTAATATCTTCATTCATGAGAAACCTGATTACGCCGACTCTCTCTTGGTTTCACATTTATTCTAGCAGCAGAAAACAATATTGTTAGCGTATTGATTTTATGTAGATTATCATGAGCTAAATTGTTTATCGAACATGTCCGTGTCTGAGTAACGGGGACATCATCCAATCTCTTCGTCATGAAAGATGGCGTACACACCAACAATACGTATCGATGCTATGCAATCACGAATGAAATGTCGGAAATAAAAGAAGCCAACACAGGTCGATATCGATGAAGTGCATAGAAACTGGTTTGATACACCTATCAGTGTGGTGCGTCATTATTAAGCTGCTTTGTTTATCATCCTACATGACCAGCGCACAAGCAGACCTTTGGATGATACTCGCTGCGGCTTGACCTTGTGATGCTGTGTGCCTAACATTGTGGAAAAGCACGAACTGTAATTGTTTTGAAACGCACATAGAGTGTATGAAACTCGATGATTACAATTGTGAGTAGAAGCTCTGACAGCAAGGAGGTATAACTTGTACGCCCACCTCTGTCGGGTTTAACTCAACTTTATACCGCCATTTTACATCCGCTTTTTGATGAATTTTCTCTCCCTTTTCTTCACGGAACGACAACTTCGATTAATGTTACATGTGGATTACACTTTCTACACGACGTTCGTGTCTAGGCAGCCAGTTTCTACGAAAGCTTGCATGAACGCAGCGTTTGATTTTCTTGACCTTAACTTGGTGAACCCGATAATCGAGGTTAACTTGCTTTGACCTCACCCGTATACGTCTGTTAGTTAATCGATATCTACATAGCACCGTATCGAATGTCCCCCAAAATTCAGTTTATAATTTCAACTATTAAAACCAGTCTGAACTCAATTTTTGCCTGTATCTTAATTTGCGCTCTCCTAATTACTATCCATGATATTTTATTACACGCTTTTGTCTGAATAACTATATGTTTTTATAGTTTTTTTGGAATCCATACTCACAATTCTCTCTCAACTAGTGTAACCCACGCGCTGCTCGCAAAGTTGCTCGACAGCGTTCAGTTTACTTTATCACTTTTGACAACGTTTCCTCAATTGACGTAATCATGTCGTACTTGTGGATCACGCTGTTTCATTATTGACGTACATTCACCTCGTGATCGTGTATCGATCGGCTATTTATAGCGTTTACGGAGGCGATGATTTGTTTTGTGTGAATGTAAGTCCATCGTCACGGCTGGCACCACCTTATTGCACATATTTTCGCTGAACACGCGTTGCTTTGCAATGCAAAGGAATTTGAGTGCAATCGGTTAGAGTAGTTTTTGGGTAACGTTTCTGTAATGAAATTGAATTGAAATGCGAATCCCAACAGAAGTCGAATTGAGAAGTCACGGCACGGCAAACAGAATGTAATGTGTTTAACGGGTGAGTTGATTATGTACCAAAATCGTATTCAACAGATGAATATTGTTCACTGAGTTATCGAACAGAAAATCGGTGGAATGCGAGTGATAACGATAACAGGAAGTCGATAAATGAATATGGCGTTATCGGCAATCGAAACTTGACATCCTGTTGGAGGAGAGGTCAGCCAACCAGCTCAGCTTGCATCGTGGTGGGTAGGATTTGCGGAACCACACCACAACCTTCCTCCCTCGAAATTGTTGCGTTGTTCCGATTCGCCAACCTCGCAGACCTTCTAAGAGCAGTTGACTCCTGAGGTTTCACACTTGGTTCTGGTTGATGCGTTGATTCCTGATTGATGTTTTCCTCTACTGACCTTTTGAATTGTACTTGACTTTTGTGACGTTGGTGCACACTTGCATCCTTTAGGTCAGTGATCTCAATCATTGAATTTCCGATCTGTCGCGTGACGATGCCATGAGCGGGTCTCAAGTCGTTTCCTCTGAAATAAGTCACATCACTCGAATCCATTCGGTGTAGGGAAGTTCGGAGTGTCCTGGATTTGAACAACTTGGCTGGGCTCTCTCTGGTCGTGCAATGGACGGCATTACGGTATTGCAGTAGAAAGTTATCAATGAATACGTCCAAGGCTTTGAAGCTCCCAGGATTGGCTGAGTGAATAGCACTCTTGATAGTTTTCACAAGATTCTCTGCAGCGCCATTGGAACATGGATGCCGCGGAGCAGTTCGTAAGTGTCGGCACCCGATGCTATCCAGCCATTCCTTCATTTCATTGGAACAGAATTGGGCACCATTGTCAGTGATAAGTACTTGTGGGATTCCTTCACGGCTGAAACACTTCCTTAGAGCTTGCATTGTGAACGCCGTCGTTGCTGTGGTTGTCAGAAAGACTTCTGGCCACTTGAATACGAGTCGATGATCACAAGTGCGAAGTACTTTCCCAAAAACGGTCCACAATAATCTGCATGGATTCGTTGCCAGGGAAGGTAACTGTCGGGCCATGGTGTCCAGTCCCTTGGGCGTGAATTGATTTTGTGCAGGCAAGCCTCGCAGTTCATAGCTGTACTTCTGATGTCGGCATCAATTTCTGGCCACCAAACCTCTTGCCGTGCCAACGATTTCATTTTTTCAATGCCCATATGGCCCTTATGTAGATCGTCCAAGACAGGCTTCCTCAACGGTGGCGGGATGAGCAATCGGTCTCCCCGACAAATCACACCGTCCGGTTGTATCAGTAGCTCATCACGGATCTGGTAAAGGCGTAGGTATTTCTTCCGCACATCTGGACGCCAACCGTTCCGTATGGCTGACATAACTGTTGAATAGTACTTCTTCGTGAACGTTCGTAGTTGCTCACGGGAAACGGCACATGATTGGGAGGTGAGACAGCATGCTTCCGCTGGAGAAAGTTTTGCGTGCCTGGACAGGAAGTCGGCCTGCGGAATATCTTTTCCTGCTCTATGGACAATCTCATAATCGTATCCTGCAAGGTAGATACTCCATCTTTGTAACATCGAGGCCGTAGCTTTGGCAAGCGATTTCTTTGGATTGAATAAGAATTGCAGAGCTTGGTGGTCCGTGACAATCTGGAATCGTATTCCGAATAGATATTTGTGAAGTCGCTTGACCGCCCAGAATATCGCCAGTGCCTCCTTTTGCGTTTGTGAGTATCCTCGTTTTGCTTGGTTCAACAATCGGGATATACAGATGATCGGGAACCCTTCCTGCTCCAACACAGCACCAATTCCGACGTCCGATGCATCTGTGATCAAAGTGGTGGGTTTTATAGGCGAAAACGCCACCAGTACTGGTCGGTCCACGATAGCTTGAATCAAGGTGCGCAACACTGACTCCAGTTCATCATTCCATTCCCACTTTTCTGCATGCTGAGCAAGAAATAGCGGTTGTGCCCGGGCTGCGAAATTCGGAATAAATCGTGAGTAGTATTGAAGACAACCCATGATTGATCGCAGTTTGCATTGGTCACTTGGTGATTGCACATTAGCAAGTGCATCGTATCGAGTAGGATCGGGTCGGTATCCTTTGGAATCTATCACGTAGCCAAGAAATTGTAGTTCATTGACTCGGAACACGCATTTTGACGGCTTGATTGCTACGTTTTTAGCTGCAAGTCGTTCCATCAGTGCCAATAGTCTTTGGTCGTGTTCCTCATGCGTTCTTCCGTAGATAATAAGATCGTCCTGGTAGGCTCCTGGTGGATCACCTTATCAATTGCCGATTGGAATATGCCTGAGGACACATGCAATCCGAATGGGAGGAAATTGAATTGAAATAAACCCCATGGAGTATTGATTGTCGTCAGTGGTTTTGACTTCTCTTCGAGTGGTATTTGCAAATATGCATTCGCAAGGTCAATCTTTGAGAATATCTTACTACCGTGAATTGCCCTCATAAAGTCTTCCGGCTCTTCTGTTGTCGCGGCACAACGCTTCAGTCTCGGGTTAAGTGTTAGTCTGTAGTCGCCGCATATTCTCGGTGTCTTTCCATCGCTTTTCACTGCTACAACAATAGGTGTTGCCCATGCTGACGAACCAACTGGAGAAATAATACCAGTGCTTTCCAACTTCTTCAGGGTATTGAAGACGCCGTCTCTCACACCATAAGGCAAAATTCTACGTTTCAGGAATATCGGATCACCTTCAACTTCCAGTGTTGCTGGCTCTACCTTCATGCCACCAGTGTTCGTTGAACATTGGACGACCAATTTTCGTAGGGAGGACTGAATTTGTTCTCCTGAATTCTCAACGGGCACAACATTCAGCGATACAGGATGCTTGAGGGCTCGCAGGGCTTTCAGACCGAGGATTGCTGGACTGCTTCTAGATACCAAGAATCGGACTGGAATTGAAATCTCCTTGTCTTGTTTCACAAATAAAGTGGTTTCACCTGTCAGTGGCAAATTGTGTCCGGTAACGCCACGAAGTTTAACGTTGGTCGGTTGCACATGCGCCTCTGGGGCCACCCGGTTCAAGATTTCGGCGGGAATGACTGATTCACTGCTACCGGTATCGACGATGAATTCAGCAGTTTCACTTGAATCGAACTGCAAGGATTTGTAGATGAATTGTTGTGCTGGACTCTTCAGTTGCAGAACATAAGGTGAACCGTCATCCTCCTGATTGACCACTGGATTCTGTTGGGTCAGGTTGCATTGTTTACTCCGACAAACCTTCTTTATATGTCCGCTCTTACCGCATCCATGGCACACTGCATTGCGGAATCGACAAGTTGACCGCAAGTGAAGATCACCACACGACATGCACTTATTTATCGGCTTTACGGTCTTGTCTCGGGCTTGGTTTTCACTTGTCTTGTTGGCCTGGTGCCGGTGTCTTGGCTGATTGGATCTGAGTGAACTTTTCTGAAAGAACACGGCACCTTGTTCGGTTGTCGCAGCAGTCACATCATCTCGCTGCTCGCAGATTTCACGGGCTTCGGCGTAGGTCAGGTCAGGTTTCATCAGCATTTTTCTTTGTAGGTCAACATTGTTAATACCAGCAATGAGACGATCCCTCAAATTATCTTCTAATAGATCACCGAATTCACATTTAGCAGCCTGTTTCTGTAGAATAAGGATGAACTCACGGCAGCTTGTATTAGGATTTCGGACCAGTGTGTTGAATTTTGCCCGTTCGGTAGCTTTGAAATTCACCGGCATGACATGCTTCAGTAGGAGTGTCTTCAAATCTTGGAACGGCAGTGATGCAGGAGCCTTTGGATAGGATAGGTTCTTAAGTAACGAATATAATTCACGTCCCCCGTAGGTCAAGAAAAATGTTGACTTATTCTCCGGCTTGACGTCCTTCCGAATGTTGCTCCACAGCTCGAATCGTTCCACCCACTCTTCAATTTCTCCAGGATTAGAATGAAGATTTAATGGTTCAAGAGTCGGTTGATCCATCCTGCTCGCGACGCCAAATTGTAATGGAATTGAATTGAAATGCGAATCCCAACAGAAATCGAATTGAGAAGTCACGGCACGGCAAACAGAATGTAATGTGTTTAACGGGTGAGTTGATTATGTACCAAAATCGTATTCAACAGATGAATATTGTTCACTGAGTTATCGAACAGAAAATCGGTGGAATGCGAGTGATAACGATAACAGGAAATCGATAAATGAATATGGCGTTATCGGCAATCGAAACTTGACATCCTGTTGGAGGAGAGGTCAGCCAACCAGCTCAGCTTGCATCGTGGTGGGTAGGATTTGTGGAACCACACCACAGTTTCACTTCTGACACAGAAGCTTCGTCAGACCAAGGGTGATAGTCACCTTATACCTACTAGTTAATTAGATTTTTGTTTTTCTTCAAACAGCTTAACCTTAGCCCCGTTAGTTATGTACTTTTACGTATGTGGGCCGCTGTGTCAACTGACCTTGACCGTGTTCACTTGTATCAGATTGACGTGGATACACACTGTGAGGAAAATCGACCACTGATCCTGGTCATTCACGAGGACGTGACCACAGTAGGCGTACTATAGGCTGTTTAGCGGTAAGGTCAAATAAGTGGTGGTGGGTTGACTGCTACTTAATCATGTTCCCTGTCCTGACTATCACCCTTGGTCTGACGAAGCTTCTGTGTCAGAAGTGAAACGTTACCCAAAAACTACTCTAACCGATTGCACTCAAATTCCTTTGCATTATGAATACACGATCGGTCCCAAACATATTCCAAGCGTTGCTTTATTTCCATCCCATTTTCCTCCTTCAATTAGATTCTCATCAAGGAATTCCGACAACATGACCGTCAGCAATGTGGCCGCGCTCAGATGAGTTTTGAGCAATTCTTGCTCGCTGCGTTCAGTATCATATGAACCACGAGGGCAATCGCCTCATAATTCCCTTGTCTTCCGACCGACAGAGACCGGTATTGTCCGTTGCTTTCCAACTGTGAATGCTTCACGAATATTTCTTGACCATTGCTTCTAACTTTTATACTCTTTTTACTTTTGAACGTGATCTGTACAATAAAATCTAAGTTTTGTTTGAACTGTTCCGTATGTTTTCGTTGTTTGTAATCATGAATCGTCTCTGCCAAGCGTGGCTGCCGGGTAAGCGTCCGTCTCGAGGCATCTAATGTGATTTGTTTTTGTTCGCTACGGACATTGAGTGAGCGCATCATGTACTCTAATGAATTATCGGAGTCATATTTGTACGTTTGATGGTTGCACATCAACAACTAATTTGATATCGTTTCAGTTCATCATCATCACAGACAACATTACACCGGTAGCGTGTGCTGAATGCTTAACTGCCACACAACCATGAAAAAGTAAAATCCTAAAAGATGGGTAAGGATGGGACTTAAATAGCTACGGATTCTATAGAAGAGTAAGCACAAAAAACTGGGTAGAGATGCCTACACCTTGAATGGAACATGCATTCAAACAACTTTCGTGAACGAGTAGAGCGACATCAGCATGGCAGCTACCTTGCCTCATAGAAACTGGTTTGATACACCTATCAGTGTCGTGCATCATTATAGCTGCTTTCTTCATATCGTTTCAGTTGGTTGAAACCGTCATTTCACTATCAAATCTGCGTGAGTTGTAGAACGCCGCGACCTTTGAACTATCTTCAGATGTTGATTTCCAGCTTATTTGCTCTGTTTCGTATGCTTGCTTCATTATACCTAAGTAAAAGCCGCTAAAAATCGTTTGGATAATGAAATTATGAAAATAGTTTCCATGTGAAGTGTCGCTATCATGCTTAATTCATCGTATCCCAATGGCCTTGACACGGGCGTTGGCACCTTGACTCTTTTCATTGCATATTCAGAAGGTCGTAACTATGAAAATGTAGCACAAAAATCAGATAACCAGTGCGAAACAATCACCTCGGAAAGAGACTTATGTTCGAACTTTTAGCTCCAAATTTAGCCATAAAACGATATATGAATACGGAGATTTAGCACCAGAAGACGATACCTAGCGTATCAGTATTTCTGTGCTGTGCAGCTAAGCGTGTTAATTCAATGTGCCACATTCTGTGAACTACATGCGGAACTACGCTGAAGTTCCGTCGTCAATTTTATTTCAATTCTCGTTTCTGGCTTGGTCTGGGCAATCTGGCATGCAACTTCCTTTTTTTAAAAGTATGGTGGAGAGAACAAAGTTAAACTTGTATGCCACTGTTATATAAGGTTCTTACAAAGAACCACGATGTTCAAACACAGAATCACATAGTGATTCGTGGTCAAGCACTCAAGGCGCTAATGGATGACCAAAGTGATGTGTTGCTCACATCTCCGAAATTACACTCCACCACCGGTTTCTGGCTGTTTGCCGTCATCAGGTGGAGACAGTAAGACTAGGTTCAGTGTGCCTTGAAACAGTGGATAAATGGTAAGCAAGGTTATACTTGAATGCCACTGTTGCATAGGGTTCGTACAACGAACCACGATGTTCAAACACAGAATCACAAAGTGATTCTTGGTCAAGCACTCAAGGCGCTTATGGATGGCCAAAGTGAAATGAGGAGAAATGGATAAAAATAGGGACGCTCTGGATGATAATATTTGTGTTATTACCGATTAATTAATGACTAAATATCTGTGGAGCGTTTGGAAAAACGTCGGCGAGAATAATGCCAATAAGAACAATAAAGTATGAAGAGCGTTGCATCAAAATAGTTTCTAAGATATGTTTATTTGCACGTGTTAGAACTGGTACATGAGTAAGGATATTAATTAAGGTACAAGGAGGGGTAATGCGAAGAATCAGGTTTTGCTTAATGCTGAGAGGTCCAAGAACTCTGACGATGAGTGCAGGTTAAGTTATCCGAAATGGCGGGGTTGCTTGACACGTTTGTTCACCCCGGTCTGTAAGAATAATTCCACATCGCGAAAGGTTGCTACTGGCGTCGTTTACTAATTTTTATCAGTATTTATATTTTTCTGCTGAACACGTAATTTCATTTAATGCAACTGAGATTAAATATGAAGAACTCGTTTAAGTTATGTCACATCCAATAATTCCGCCATCAGTGATCTAATTCAACGTTGATGTTTCTACGGAAGTGTTTGTAAGTATGTAGAAAAGCATAATGTAAAGATAATCCCTAATTGAAGGAAACCATTCACAGTTGTTAGCAAAGAATCACGTTGTCCGTTAACTTCAACGAATAGATTTCAATGCATCTGATATTATCATATCCCTTTGATGTGTTCAGTATGGCCTTTTTAGTAGGTCTACCAGTTGTACAACAGACCCAAACGCCTTTGTAAACAACACCAAGCAGTAGTTGTTAGCTAATATAATCTCCCAAGCTCTTGTAGAACTCGGATTTCAAAATACAACAGCGTCAATCACAGCTTTCGATAAGCGAGAGAAATTGCCGTTGGGTAAACCATGTTATACCTTGGCCACAAGCCCCATCTTCACTCAATTCAAATTGTCTGACTTGCCCAGGACAACCAAATTCCATCGTTCCCACTATGCACTTTCCCACGGCTATGGTGTACCGTCACACGTTCACTCTGTTGCGAACTTTGGTCGATCAGATAATACTGCTTGTTTTATTCGTTACGATCGTGTTCTCCTAACGTGATCTGTATCTAGTGATATCTTGTGCAGCCGAGGAAGAATAACGCTTTTATGAGAAGAACGGTACCGACCGAAATTTAATGCTGACCTTTTGGGAGATTTTTTCTAACTTTCGACAGACAACGTTTGAATATCAGCATTATCGATTGCCGTTGGATTGATCCTCTCTCCGAGTCTGGTGCCTTGCTTACGTTTATACATGCAAGCTTTCAGTTATAGTGAAACCTACATCGTCAACTAGTCAGCATGTAACAGTGGATTGTTTCTCGTTGATGCATTTCTCACTACCGAATTCAAATTCAGTTGTTCTAGCGAGCGCTTGTACTTACTATCCCAGCCACAACGTTTTATCATTACCAGTCGATGTTTATCCTTGACTTTCGTTATTGTTTTTACCCATATATCCGTCTATGTCGGGATGCGTTAGTGTCTTGCTGAGAAAAAAACTACGGGCAATGGCTATTGTTGCTTGCTCCCTCTTTGATCACTCGGCTGCAGTTCTACTGTTGTATAGCAAACCTCGTATTCAGGAACTTTTTATTTGCGAAACATTCAACATGGACCTCTTCTTCTCTGTCTGTCTTCATATCCATCAGTGACATCCCTTCGCCACCCATTCGTTGTCAGATCAGACGGATGCGGTGAGCAATCTAAAAGTCCACATTTTCGACGGATCGGACTAAAGCCAAATCTTTGAGCAGGCAGCGATATTGCCAAGCAACTAGAATGTTGTCAATGATGCGTGGATTCTGATGGAGCTTGCATGGCTTTAGTGTGACTGAGACTAATAGATGGTCGCCACATACAGCGCAGCTGCGTTCAAGGTAAATCAAGGTCTTTAATGGTTTAAAAAGCATCAAGTTTGGCAATAACCACAGGAAGGTGAAAATTGAAATCTGAGCGTTCCGACGTGACACTCATTTCGTCCAGGGCAACCGTGGTCGAAATGGACTGATTTACCATGTTTAATAGAAATGAATAAAACGTGGCTAAAGCTTCAGCTGTTTCTGCTCCAGTTCTTGTTGGTCCAGCTGATGTGTTTACGGACGCAACTCCAGGTTTCACCTTAGCTTGATCGTTAACCATACGATAAAGGATTTTGGGCTTGAACTCCGTCATGCGTAATATCCGTACTTGGAAGTACGGCTTGTCGTGGCTGAAAAATGTATGTAATTTTATTCCTTAGTATTTGGAATACATCGCCGTTTTCTGAGGATGGGTTTAGTCTATGCTGTCTCCAAGCCATATTTCCAACGTTTAACTACTTACATGTCATTCTTTTTAGTTTGAAATCGAGGTTTTTTCTTGAGTTCTTGGGGACAAATATTGAACCCCAAGGATGCATTACTACCATCGGAATTGTCTGCACCAATTGTGACGGAGACTATAAGCGATATATGTATCAATTCTGAAATAGTGCAGAACCACCTACGCAGGTTGAATATCAACAAGTCCCCAGGAGCTGAAGGAACCACTCCTGCAATCCTAATGTTATGAGGCAGTCAATTGTGCGAACCACTTTGTGATTTATTTAATCACTCTTTGAGGGAGGGTGTTGTACCGACTGAGTGGAAGAGAGGAATCATAACACCCATCTACAAAGGTGAACTCGTTCTGACCAAGCAAATTACCGCCCTGTTACACTCCTTTTAGTGATATCAAAAGTTATGGAGCGAATTGTGTGCGAAAAAATAGTGATTCATTTCGAAGCTCAAAACTTGCTGTCCAGAGAGCAACGTGGATTTTGGAAGTCTCGTTCCTGTTTGACTAACCAACAGGAGACAATTGACGACTGGACGTAGGCAGTGGATGATGGTGGTT
>JACCGJ010014642.1:0-26035 GCA_013407085.1 Atriophallophorus winterbourni
AAAACTTACAAAGCTTCTCAGACACAACCGTTCTGGACAAGGTATAAAATGGTCAGAAATAAGGCTGTGGGAATCCAACGCAAAGCAAAACGTGACTTTGAATCACGGTTGGCACGCAATATAAAGCAGTGCCCAAAGCGTTACTATAGTTATGCCCAATCCAAAAGCAAAACGCGCGATTGGATTGGCAACCTTCAGCAGGAAAACGGAACTCAAATAGTTTCAGATTCAGAAAAGGCTTCGGCCTTTCTCAAACATTTCCAGTCTGTTCAGAGGCTTGATCGCCAAATAGATCCGCCTAACATGCCAGTCATCAAAAGGCCTGATATCGTTACTCCACTTGAGGAGTTATTTTTCACTGATGATGAGGTTAAACTTGCTCTTGCAGCAACTAACCCCCATAAATCTGCTGGCCCAGACGACATTTACCCTCAAATTATAAAGAACCTGGCGCCAATACTAGCAGATCCTGTGGGTCGTATTTTTAACGCTTCCTTGCAACATGGATATATTCCGAGTATTTGGAAGCTGGCTAATGTGATCCCGATACATAAAGGTGGCAGTCGATCCTCAGTTTGTAAGTACAGACCTGTAAGTCTTACTAGCATCCTATGTAAAATCCTGGAGAAACTTATTAGGGATAGGATCTGTCGCCATCTAGTTGATTACTCGTTGCTGAACTCTGCTCAGCACGGCTTCCTTAAAGGGAAGTTGTGCCTAACAAACCTCTTATGTTTTCTTAACGAGGTTACCATGAGGCTATATAAAGGCCAACAAGTTGAAGTTTTTTACTTGGACTTTTGCAAGGCCTTTGATTCGGTAAACAACAGATTGCTTGCAGACAAACTTGGTTATATGGGTATCGATGGTCTTCTGAAGAAATTGATAATAGGCTTCTTGAGCAATAGATTCTTTCGTGTCAGGATAAACAATATGTATTCGTCGAAAGTAAAAGTTGTTAGTGGAGTCCCACAGGGTTCCGTACTCGGACCGCTACTTTTCCTCATTTTCATCGATGATTTGGCAGCGTTACTTAAGTGTCCCTGCTATATTTTTGCAGATGATGTCAAGATTATCGGATCACTGGATGAATAGGATCTTCTCGAGGATATAGAAAAGGTCATCAAGTGGTCTGCTACATGGGATCTACCCGTTAACTTCACTAAAAGCTATCTCTTGTCTAAAGTCATTAAGAAGCTAGAGGTTGATGGACCAGATGGTATACTTGAGATAAATGGGGTAACGAAAGTTCGTGACTTAGGTATAGAAGTTTCAGGGGACTTTAAATGGGCTGATCAATGCGCAGCTGCTGCACAACGCGCTAGGAGAGAGCTTTTTCGCCTTCGTTCAGTTTTATCCTGCAGGTCCCCAGAGGTTTTCATACCATTATACAAAGCGGTCGTGAGACCACATCTCGAGTATTGCGTTCAAGTATGGTCACCTTATTTGGAAAAGGATATTGCCAAGCTGGAAGGTGTTCAACGTTTAGCTACTCGTATGATTGTTGGGCAATCGGGTAGGTCGTATCAGGAACGATTGCTGAGTCTAGAGCTCTTCTCACTGAAAAGGAGGAGGCTACGTGGGGACCTGATTGAAACCTTCAAAATCATGTCAGGTTTCAGTACTATTCATCCCAGTGAATTGTACGCTCTGGCGCCAAGTGCGGGTACTCGAGGCCACCCATTAAAACTGGCCAAGCGACATGTTATGTCAAATGTTCGTATATTCTTCTTTAGTGAGAGGGTAGTAAATTACTGGAATCGACTTCCTAAAGAAGTTGTTTGTTCTACTTCGGTAGGGGGTTTCAAGAATAGACTTGACTCTGTGTGGCCTTCAGTATTTCCTGATTTTTATCCGTAAGGGAATAGTTGGTATGATCCTCATGTTGTCTTTGGAACGCACTAATGTTTCTCCTCACTTATTGGTGAGGGGAGTTTTTCTGTTGCATTCCAGATTACTCTCATACCAGAAAGTATTTGTGAAGATATTGTTTGAAGTAGTGGACGCTCTTCTGTGGCATTCCACCGAAAGAAATCTGGACGCTCGATTGGCTCGTTAGCCACATACAGTCTTGTGCAAACTGAACTGAACTGAACTTTCAATCGGTATACAACATGGCGGGTGTTTCGTAGCGAAACTGCTCGTAACCATGGGTTGAAAGTCGGCGTATTACGGGCCATCTGGCTACTTGGGAAAAAAATCTTTCAAACCAGTCCTTCAAAAACTCCTTTCTTTTTGTTATGTTTCACAGTCACGGGAAAACTCTAGATTCGCAAACAGACTGGTTCAGACGGAAGCACGAGTGATTTGAATGGAAGTTTATTGCTGAAGTACAAAAGCACCAATGGCAAGCTGAAAGAGGGAAAAGAGGTTTTATGTAAACTGTAAACTATTACATAATGAACATTCGGAGGTTACCCTCCTAACACCTCCCCTTTGAGTTCTTGCCTTGTATGAATGTTGCCTTGGGTCGATTTGCATGTGAGCAACGGGATGCCGGACACGATCAGTCCATCTTCGTGGAGTACAAAGATTTCGTAAATCAGGAGTTTCCGGAGAGGCGGCAACATTTGTAGACGGACGTAGTTCGAATGTGTCGAGGAGAATGTCAAGTGGAACATTGTCTCTAGGACTGTTCATCGTATGCACATTTGAGGGTAATAATTGATTGGCATGCCGAACCCAGACTGAAGACTGAACGTCGACGTCGTAAGTTACATTACCGGAACGGCGTAGAATGCGACCTTGTGTCAATTTCTCAACACCTCCACGATAATCCTTCGCAAGTACGACCTGACCAGGTGTAAACTCTCGCTTTTTTGCATTGTGACGACGATTGAATCGTTCTTGCATCGCAGTGTTCCTGGTGATGGTTTTTGGTGCAACTGGGTATATTGCATCAATTGGCAAACGTAACTCTCTGTTCATTAAAGCTTCCGCTGGAGAACAGTTATTCGGAACGTTTGGGTTTGGAGTTGCTCTATAGTTAATCAGGAATGTTTCTATGATTTCTGGTATGGTCTCCTCTCCCCTGAGTTTAGAGATGGCTCGCTTGAATGTGTCAACAAAACGTTCTGCCTGCCCGTTGGATTGCGGGTGATAAGGCGGTGAACGGATGTGTTGTATGTTGTTGAGTTGACAGAACTCGGCAAAAATTGCGGAGGTAAAAGCAGTACCGTTATCTGACACCAAAATGTCTGGAACGCCGAAACGACTGAAAATATGACGAAGTTTCATGATGGTGGCTTCAGATGTTATACGGTCCAAAATATTTCGGGCCATTTGCTGTAGGCATCGACAAGGATTAAGTACTGTTGACCATCTATTGGTCCTGCAAAGTCGATATGCAAACGTGACCAGGGAGATTGAGGTGGAGGCCAAGAAAACAAAACTGATTTGGGAGGAGATTTTGCTGACAATTGACACTTAGAACAATTGCGTACTAAATCTGAAATCTGCTGATCCAATCCAGGCCAATAAACATAACTTCGTGCTAGTGCCTTCATGCGATTAATACCTGGATGTCCGTTATGAAACTGAACCAAAACTTTTCGCTGCAATTGGGCGGGCACAACCACGCGATGAGCAAACAATATACAACCATTGACTTCTGACAAAGAACAACGGCGTTGGTAAAAAGGCATGAGTTGGGCATCAGGGCACTGTGACGGCCAATTGGTACGGATATGTTCGAGGACTCGTTGAAGTAGTGGATCATGGGCAGTAGCTTCACAAACCATGGCTGAAGTGACTGGAAGCGCACGGATTGATGTAGTGAGCACACTGCTGACTTCTGATTCAAGAGTGATTGAAGCGATAACCGCATCTTCATGTGGTTCAGAATTTGCTGTATGAGCAAGAGAGACGCTATTGCACACAGAATTCAGAGGTAAATTCCACAAATTTAGTTTTTCCATCCAATCGAGACCAAGTAAGTTTAGCTGCACATGCTCTGTCAGATAACAAGTTCCGGTGAATTTTGCATCTCTGAAGGAGACGTCACAATTTAGCTCACCAGATATCTGTAGGGGATTTCCTGAAGCATCTTGAGCACAATGTTCAGTGGGGCATACGGAAGGTTTTCCGATAAGATCCCAAGTAGCATGTGAGATTATAGTTATGTCAGAGGCAGTATCCAACTGCAGGCGTACTGGCGTCTGATTTATACATATAGTGATGAATCGTCGGCGAGATTCGAAATCAACTTTAAAAGTAGCGTACAGTGAGTTAGACTGAGAACGCTTCGAAAATGTAGACTTTTGTAAAATCCGTTTTCGCGGATGACGAATCTTCTTATCATCATTACTGTTCGGAGGACAGAATCCTTCCTTGTGACCTCTGCGATTGCATGTCTGGCATTGGTGCTTTTTAAATGAACAAAACCGTTTGAAATGCCATTCACCACACGACCAACATGGTGTTGGGGGCTTTTTTGGATGTGAGAATGAGGTTTGTTTCACCTTCTGGACCAAAGTTGATGGCTGAGCTGATTGCTGCACCATCGCAGTATCGTGCTTAAGATTTAGCAGACGTTGACATTCGATGGTTAGATCTTGAACAGTCATATTAGGATTTTGGTCCAATTTGGACAGCAACCGCATACGGATGTCTGAATCATTCTGAGAGGAGAGACCAGCAACAAATATGAGGCATTTGAACTGATCTTCGGTCAGTGATTTCAACTGGAACCTTTCGCACTCTCGGTTAACGATTCCTGCAAATGTGACATAGTCGTCGGTAGCTGTCTTGGATAACTTCAGACAGTTGTATCGAAGATTGAACAATGAAGCTTGGTCGCCGAATATTTCACGGAGCTGAGCTACCGTTTCCTCAAAGGTGAGATCTTTGGGTTGTTTCGGCAAGATAAAATTGGTAAAACGTTCATGTTCAACCGTGCTAAGCTTCCTAACCAGTAAACGTGCTTTCCAGGCTGGGTCCTTGCTGCTGAGCTCATGCTGAAAGGTGTCCTCCCAGCGCTTGTACCAGGCATCGAATGTTTGTCCCGATGAAGGTTCGTAATGAAACTCAGTGATGGTAGCAGATACAGAATCTATTGTTTCAGACTGCACATGAGACGATCCAACCGTTGCTATAGAGCTTAGACGTTGTGTGAGTAATTCGATCATGCGCATTTGACTTTGTTCAAACAGCGCCTGTTGATCGCGAAGAAGCTTTGTTACATCTTCTACTGGTATAGACATTGTATGTGGATTCAGTAATACCCCGTCGCCAAATTGTTATGTTTCACAGTCACGGGAAAACTCTAGATTCGCAAACAGACTGGTTCAGACGGAAGCACGAGTGATTTGAATGGAAGTTTATTGCTGAAGTACAGAAGCACCAATGGCAAGCTGATAGAGGGAAAAGAGGTTTTATGTAAACTGTAAACTATTACATAATGAACATTCGGAGGTTACCCTCCTAACACTTTTCATAGAAATAAGTATTTTTAGACAAAATAATTTATAGTACCGGTTTAAATAGACATCAAAGTATCATTTTCTAAGAAAAATCAAACACATTTTTTGAAGAAAATACCATGCCGTTAGCCACCTGAAGCCCAATCTCCATATAGTTCGGGTCCATAGAATCGGTCTGTGTAAGAAATCAAGCAAGGCCAATTTTCCAAAAGCGATCAAATACATACCAATACAAATTGTTTGTATAGATTGATGCCAGATCGCCACCCAGTTTCAGCGAATTATTTTGCGTTCGGGTAGCAACGTAGCAATCCCGAAGAGTAACCCAGATAAACGCCGATGGAATAACTACGTAACAGCGGATATTTCAATCAAGAACGCTCAAGTGCTGGTAGAAAATATAGGGGACGAATCTTGGCTAAGTTGTGATGCAGCAAACGAAAATCTCGCTTCGTATGCGCTCAACGCTTCTGCATTAAGAACCTTCTAGCGACGTAGGTTTTCCACCCAGCACTAATGTGTTACCACATTTCGACATACCAAAAAACTTGGTAATACCTCGGGTTCGGCTCCCGAGGGTTCTCCGAAATTAGGCGGGGTACATTGAAATGCTGTGGGCATACTATACACAAATGCTTGCAGCGTGCGTAGTAAATGGCTGGAATTAATGCAGAAAGCCTCTAAAAGTAAATCTAGGTTCATAGGTATATCAGAGACCTGGATTAAATAATCAATAGTATATTTTGGTACAAAAAGCTATGAGCTTAAAATAGAACCACAGGATAGTCAGCACCAGGGGTCGGGTGGAGTCCATAAAATTGGGTTTCGGTTACCAAAGTTCCGTAAATTGTGGGGTCAGAGGAAGCAGGGTAGTCAATACAGGGGAGGATGAATTGGCGTCAATTCGTATATAGGTCTGGAAAAGAGAAAATGGGTGCAGCATCGGGAACAAAAAGAAATATGCGAAGTTAAATTCAAATTTTCTGAGAAAGATAGAGGTAAGAGTCAAGGCGTTCTTTAAAAATAGCAAGGGAATGAGGAGTTACAATAAAAGACGGTAGATCATTCCAGGCAGAAGGAGTGCGGACTGAGAAAAAGAACTTTCGGCAGTTTAACCGACTTGGTAGATGGGCAAGCTTTAAGACATGTCCCCGGGTTCCGGAACTAGGGGCCATCGAAAGCAGTCTGAAGCACGGGTGTTTGGCATTCTTGAGAATCAGGAAAACCAAAATCAGATCCCCTCGGATGCGGCGGTAACTCATGGGGAACAAATTAAGTGCCTTCAGGCGATCTTCGTAGTTCATCGAACTAAGCCCTTTGACGATTTTGGTGAATCTCCGTTGAGCTTGCTCCAGGACGTGAATATCGCGCTTCAAGATACAGACAATATTCCTGTTGATCTTCTTTCGACATATACAGCCATCAGATCGGATCGACCAGATGGTAGACGCGGAGGGCGAGCTATAATACTACTACAGCATGATATTAAATACCAAGACTGGCATCAAAATGGCCACCTTTGGCATCCAGCTAGTCGCGACAATCGTCACTGACGATGAGCTCTCTTTTGCTTTAGACTGCTTATACAGGGCACCCGGTGCTTCTGACGAGGAGGACCAGGAACTCAGGGAACTTCTTACCAGGTTACTCAGAACTGCCCCACAAGTCTATTTGATAGGTGACTTCAACCTACCGGGTATTGACTGGGACACTCAGACGACCTCTGATAGAATTTAACAGGTATATCTCGATTAGATGCACTCCAGTGCGCTTCATCAGCACGTAAGTGAGAAAACTAGGTACAGAGATGGACATTCACCATCTACACTGGACCTACTTTTGTCTAAAGGCCCTAAAGATGTCCAAAACCTCTCGTACGACTCACCTTTGGGGAAAAGTGACCATGTCACCATAATATTCCTAGCACGGATTTACAATCGCACAGCATTTCCAAAGGTTGTCATAGCCGGGGGTGGCAGTAAGGATAAGCTCTCACTGTTTATAAAATGCTCCCATATGGCATGCGTCTCAAATAGACTCTGACAACCAAGTCCAGCTTTTGGTCTGCACAAGTGGCTTCCCGAACCCGGCGGAACTGCTTCTACCAACAAGAAAAGGGGCGAGGGCGAGTGACTGGCGCCTGAAAACCAGTTTGCTTCGGGCAGATGTTGCTCGTTAGTCTGGGAGGGCATTTCATCTAAGGGAAGAAAAACCCTGATTTCAAACCTCAGCTACCTTGCGGAATACCCGATCGCGGGAACGGCTTCGGGAGAAAACCCTGAGGAAAAATCTGAAACAGAGTCTGGTAGACCACCTCTTTCTGGCAACTCCTTGCTGCCTTGCATGTCGCACTTGGTTGTGCAAAGGCTAGAGAAGCTGACTCGAACAAACGCCGAGTGGTGCTGGGGACGCCGCTTTGTACCCAAATTCCCAAGACTCTTCATTGAAGCCGACTCATCGTTCAGGAGGAGATAGTCGCACAAAAGTAAAAGTAAGTAACCTTTGGGGAAACGTGACCATGTCACCATGATATTCCGGGAACGGATTTGCAATCGCGCAGCATTTCCGTGCTACGCAGCTAACGCTGTGCTAAAGTGAGCTGCATGCGAGTGCACGCTGGAGTCTCACTGCTATTTCCCTTCCACTTGACTGTCTAGGCCTGGGCAACCTGACAGTATCCTAACCCATGTGCAGTCTCTCTCTATCCAAGGCCTGTCAGATAAATGTTGGGTCTTCACCCAGTAAGGCAATATCATCTGCATAATCCAGATCTCCACTGCGAAATTGATGTTCTTCGAAATTGGCCTCCGCCGTTAATGAGAAGTGCATGCGAGGGTACAATGTCGTCTCACTATCATATTCTCTTATATACCTGTTTAAGCAGCAGTGACGTGGCAATATCTGACCACAAATTTATTGCATAGGTTGGTTACAATTATGGTTTTTATTTGCTACTACGTGGAGGCCTCGGCCTTGCTCTTCACGTACTACGATCTTTGAAGTTGCTGCTGTATGCTTCCTAGTTCCTATTGAATGAGCGTATTTTTCATGTTCCCCCACTTTTTTCAAGATTCCTATTGATCATGCACGAATCCTCCGCGTTTGACGACAACGTTGATCCGAATCCCCGTGAGAGTATACAAACTTCTTCAATCTATCACTGGCACACCTCGTGGTTTGAATTTCCAACATTTAAGACACAATTAAAGTTCTATCTGTTGAAGCTTGTCGGCTCTTTGTTTGTCTGGATAGGCACCGACGCGGGCAATCTTTTGAGTAAGCCGGGTTGCTTCATTTCACATTTGTAACTTTATAGGTCTGTCCATTTCAGTCCCCTCGAAGTCCGATCCACTCGTTTACCATTGCAGCCAAATTTATGCGGTAGGAATTCCCGCGACACCTGGAAATTCACTTGGGCGTCACGAGGAAACATTATCTCAACGATTGTCGAAACGGTTCAAGTGTTCTGTTTTTGTAAGTCTGACCATATCGCCCGATTTGGAAGCTGCGTGGGACCGCCCGGATCCGTGCACTCAAGATACGCTTTGCAGTCAAGTCGAGGCCTCGTTGTTTAATTTTATCAGCAATTTTGATAAATCGTTGAATCATTGATCTCACAACTTTTCGTTCTGTATGTTATGGGAATTTCGTAATTGCAGCTACTGGTCATTAAACACGAATTGATAATTAATTTAAAAAGCAGATTGGTCGATAAATGTGTTAGTAGATGGATATATTGAGTTAGAGACACGGAAAGCCGCAAGGAAACTGTCGTGCTGATATCGCTTTACTCGTTCACAAACCTTGATTGACTGCCTGCTCCATTCGAGGTGTAGGCACTTCTTCCCAGTTTGTTTGTACTTGCTCTTATATAGATTCGGTAGGCATCAAGCCCCGTCCTTCCCCATCTTCTAGGATTTTACCTTTTCATGATTGTGTAGCAGTTAAGCATCCGGTACATGTTACCGGTGTGATGCTGCTCCTGGTGATGTGGAAGAGGTACATTTACTTATAGAATAAGTAGATAGGTGTATAGATCGATAAATCTGTTACAGTTTCATGCATGGATAAAGATGTATAAGTAGATAGATAGTTTGGTAAGTGTGTGTGTGTGTGTGTAGGAAAATATGTAGTTAGACATAGATTGACTTAAATTTCGATCAATTAATTCATACGGATAGACGGACAGTTGATTGGTTAGATTGATAAATAGATAAGCAAAGCGATATATAACTAAACTGATGAAAAACAATTGGATGATTGTAAGTTTCTTCGATCGATGGCCTGAACGATACTTCCGTTGCGGACGACTTGTTTATCTGCTGTGAAAGATCGTCCGCGTATCCCACGTTTTTCTCGCCCGTGGGCATTCATACGCTGGAATACAGCATCTAGTCTGCCAGAACTCAGCCTTTAATTAGGCTCAAACGCGGTTTTCAACAACCATATGCACGAACAATTCACTCTACAGTACACGAATGAGCAATCGTGCAGTTCTTTTGTGCTGTTAGGTTAATAGTGCCAAATTGACGGACTACCGGCTGTGAGCTGCATCCTAAAACACGCTGCAGTCTCACTACCGTTGCCATTTCTATTTTAATTTTCATATCTGGCTAGGCCTGTGGAACCTGACAGTATTTTAGCCCACGCGCAGCCTATGACTGCGACATTTTATCTGGATCAGTCTTGTGCTTTCATACATGCATATAGCAGCATTGTTCCGGTCAGTTCTAATTACAGCAGCGAGCACCGTGCTGCGTATTATGTTAATTTATTCTATTTGCGTTCATCAAACCTTTTCATTCATTTTCTGAGATATTGTATTCCGGGAAGAAAAAATTACATGTGGATTTTACTCATCAGTTAACCTCCTATATATCATAAATTGGTTCACGACATCATAACAACGGGATGTTGTATGAAGCACATTCACCCATGACGGTGGCATTTCCGTTGTCTCGTTACATATAGTGACACCTCATTATATCAAATTTTCTCTCGTTTCACTTAGTGACCCCCCTTGCACACACATCTGTCTAGGCCTGGGTAACGTGCAGTCTCTGGCTTTGCGGCACTTTGCCTGGATCAGGCTTGTGCTTTCATACCATACCATCTTGCCTGCAATTCTCTACTCCCAAACTATCCACCCGTCTGTCTGCGTCACACATCACGCCACATTCACTGCGTTTGTCTGGCCCACTTCACATGCCGAAGCATTCATGTAACATTTACCCCCTCCGTTTCTATGTCTGCCATGTGATCGCATTGTAGAATCCAGGCCAGGCCCTCCGTAAGTTCGGCTCAAACGTTCCATTCCGACTTTGTTTTGTTTTCCTCACTGTTACTGTTATGTGACTATCTCCTCCTGGAGGATGACTCGACTGCAATGAAGATTCTGGGGAATTTGGGTACAAAGCGGCGTCCCCAGCACCACTCGGCGTTTGTTCGAGTCAGCTTCTCTTGCCTTTGCACAATCAAGTGCAACCTGCAATGCAGCAGGGAGTTGCAGAAAGAAGTGGTGTGCACCAACTAACCGTCTGCCCGACTCTGTTTTAGATTTTACCTCAGGGTTTTATTTAGAAGCCGTTCCCGCGATCGGGTAACCCGCAAGGCAGCGGAGGTTTAAAATCAGGGTTTTCCTTCCCATAGATGCAATGCCCTCCCAGTCTAACGAGCTACATCTGCCCGAAGCAAACTGGTTTTCAGGCGCCAGTCACTCGCCCTCGCCCCTTCTGTTGGTAGAATCAGTTCTGCCGGGCTTGGGAAGCCACTCGTGCAGGCCAGAAGCTGGACTTGGTTGTCAGAGGCTATTTCAGACGCATGTTATATGGGAGCATTTTATAAACAATGGGAGCTTTCCTCACTGTCTGGTCATGAACAACACCGATTTATAAATCGATACCATTGTCTCAGCATCATCCCTTAATAACTATAGAAAATCGCATGCTCATTTGTATGCATTTGCAACACACAAGAGATAATCTAGTTAGGGTGATCCTATAAGATGGAATGGAAGATCCATTTAATTCAACCGTACTTTAAGACGATTTCCTTCTGGCCTTTTATTTATTTGCAGCAATTTTACATTTCTTTTAGAACCGATCTCTCATTCCGAATGCGCGGTGACACCTAAAGTTCTTGTTTGCCTTTTTTTGGAATTTTGGATGAACAGCTTAAATTTTGTCAATTTCATACACATTTGGTTTTCACGTAAAAGAAGTCTGACAAAATGAACCGAATGCACTGTGTTACTTATCTATTTGAGCGCAACTGAATGCTGTTTGACGCGGTCGCAAATGTGATTTCATCCTGCAACTTTCCTTTCCGGGTTCCCAAACTAATGGAACTTTTGGTGTGCGACAGTATTGTTAGGACCCATGAGAACGTCGCAACTTTTCCCCGGTTCCAAAAGGATTAGGAAAGTTATGGTATGGTATGAAAGCACAAGCCTGATCCAGGCAAAGTGCCGTACAATCATATACTGCACGTGGGCTAAGATACTGTCAGGTTGCCCAGGCCTAGACAGATATGAGGAAGAAAAAAGAACAGGAAATGGTAGTGAGACTCCAGCCTGTTTCGGCATGCAGCTCACTACCTTTGGCCAATCAATTTAGCACGGATTTATTATTATTATTATTATTATTATTATTATTATTATCACACAAGTCTTTACAGACGATGTGCCAACAAGTATACCATGAAGAAGGTACATGATGAAAGAAAAAAAGAGAAGGATTTTTTTGTCTGTCTGCTTACACATGCCGTTTTTGATCTTTTTAGTCTTTTTTTGGAATAAGGGAGGGGGGAGGGTCATTGATAAACGGGTTCCTGGTTCCTTTCTTTTGCCATCACACTGAGTGTTATCAGCCACATATCTTATCGGTCCTCCGGACTCCGCCCGGGTAAGCGCGATGTTCCCACGATGGCTAGTGGGGCTGTTGGACGCTTGAGGGTCTTCCGCCAGGTATTCCTTTGTCCGCCACGGCGACGTTTCCAATCAGGTCCAGCGAGAGCAAAAAGAGTTAGGCGAGGAAGGCGTCGCTCATCCATACGGAGAACGTGCCCCAGCCATCTCAGCTGGCACATGGATATATGATCGGAGAGTGGCACAAAGCGATCGCCGAGGACTGCCTTCCTGACGTCATCATTTTTGACTTTCTGTTGCCAGCTTAAACGAGCTATACTCCGCAGGCAGCGATGATCAAACGTCGATAATCGTTGACTATCAGCTTGTCGCAGCGTCCACGTCTCGCAGCCATACAGTAGAACTGCTCGTACGGTGGCCTGTTACACTCTGCCCTTCAAGCGTAATCCAACATCGCGTCGGCGCCACAGATACCGTAGCCCAGCGAAAGCATGGCGTGCTCTTGCAATCCGTGCTGTGATTTCAGCTTCGATATCGCCCCCAGTTGTGATGCAGCTTCCTAGGTAGGTGAATCTGTCAGTCACTTCCAGTTTATGGTTTTCGATCGTCAAATCAAGTGTTGGGTCTGTCCAATCCTGTAGGAACACTTTGCATTTTGACGGAGAGAAGTGTAATCCATACAGCGAAAACTGATCAACGAGTAGATCCAATGCGCTTTGTATGGCGCAAGCATCCTCTCCGAGGAGAGCAATGTCGTCAGCATAGTCCAGATCCATAACTCGTCGACCGGGGAGCAGGTCGATCCCACAATTCGGTAGCTGGGCTGTTGCTGCTTTCATGACATCGTCAATCGCAAAGTTAAATAGGAATGGGGAGATCGGACATCCTTGACGAACCCCGCTGGAAATGGTAAACTGCTTGGATAAACCACCATAGGCTTTGACTCTGCCGGTGGTGTGGCAGTACAGCTTCTTGAGCAGAATTACGTACTTCGATGGGACACCATGGCGAATGAGACAGTCCCAGAGAGCGGTTCTGTCAATGGAATCAAAGACTGCTCGTATGTCAAGAAAGACGATAATTGTTGGACGTGCGTATTGATAACGTTGCTCCAAGATTTGGCGGAGCGTGAAGATTTGGTCCACACACCCGCGTCCTCCTCTGAAACCAGCCTGTTCTTCTCGATACTCTGCTTCTCGGTAGCTGTTAAGCCTGGTCAGGATGATTGATGCAAACAGTTTAGAGACCACCGGTATGAGACTGATACCCCTGTGATTACCGCACTCTTTCCTCGACCCTTTCTTGAATACTGGGACGATGGCTGACTCTCCCCACGCGCTGGGTATGGTTTCCTCGTTCCAGATCCTTCCGAAGAGCACTGACAGCTCACTGCACAAAACGTCTACACCTTCAACGAATAGTTCGGCTGGTAGCTCGTCTAAAGCAGGGGCCTTGCGTCGTCTAAGCTTCATTATGTGTGAGCGAATTTCTGCCTCTGTAGGTGGTCCCTGTGGGGCCGGCCACTGAGCCACTTGGCTGAGCAACAGAGAGTGGTCGCGGTTGATTGAATTGGCTAGCGAAATGTTCCCTCCAGCGGTCCATTCGCCTTTCTCTGGTGGTAATCAACGACCCATCTGCTTCCGTGATGAGTTCGCTCACGCTGGGCATTCGGGGTCCCGTGGAGCGTATAAGCTGGAACAATTTGCGGGTGTTGCCAACTGCTTCCATCTCGCTTGCCCGCTCTTCCCACCATGATTCTGCCACTGATCTATCTGATAGTTTAAGCGTATCCAGCCTCGTGATATTTTTCTTACGCGATCCGCTGAAACGCATAGTTAAGTTTGCACAGACTAACGCGTGGTCTGATGATAGGCAGGTCGACCAATATGATCTGCAGTCTTGCACACTGAAACGCCATCGATAACTGATCGCAATGTGATCAATTTGTGTCCAGAGTCCTGTCGAGGGGGATCTCCATGTTGCTGACCGTTGTTTGGAATGTCGGAAGTTGACGCTGCTGAGAAATAGGCAGTGCTCAGCACATAGACTCAACAGGCGTTCACCGTTGTCTGATCGGACGCAATCGAGACCATATGGACCACCGAGGTGTCATTCACTTTGTGAGAGGCGGCTAACTCTGGCATTAAGATCGCCAGCTAGGATGACAATATCCGACTTTCGTGCTTTACGCAGTAATTCGTCTAGACTTCGGTAGAATTCGTCTTTCGCTAAATCAGCACTGCAGTCAGTGGGGGCGTAGGCTGCGATGACGAAAAGTGCACGAGTGTTCTGCCTGTGTTGACTGATTTTGCATGAGCCACGAAGTCGGACGGCGCACAAACGGCTATTGACAGGTAACCAGTCAATCAAAGCTGCCTCGGCGCGTGAGCTCAGGGCAATACCAACTCCTGCAAGTCCCGCTGCCTGGGCCTCTTCATCACCAGATACACGCAAACGGAACTTGACGCCGGTATTATTCGGTGAGCATAGGTTTATCAAATTACTAGAGTCGTGTAAGCGCGTTTCTGATAGGCAGCAGATGTCTACTCTCATCGTTTCTAGTGTACGAGCTAATCCAGCCTGTTGTCCTGTTTGTCTCAAGGTCCTGACGTTGAATGCAGCTAGCTTGAAGGGTATGCGGGGTTTCAAGAAGTGAGCACTCTGACTTGGCTGTTCTGTGTTTGGAGAGCTTAAAGGAGCATCTTGACGAGATTCATTGCTTGCGTGTAATGAGGGGCGTGGGATATAAGGATCGACATGTGATGTAATGTAGCGATCGTAATTTTGACAGCAAGTTGTGGTTGAAGTAGATTCCATGGTTCTTGTTGTAGGTGACATAGTACCCAGTTGCAAAGGCCGAAGAAGGGGGTTAGCTTAGGGGACCTCACCCGGAGCCGTTGACTCAAAAGTCTTCCCGCAAGGCAGCAGGGATTTTTCCTCAGGATTCACTCCCGAAGCCTTTCTCGCAATCGGGTAGTCGGGTATGCCGCAAGGCAGCGGAGGTTTGGAATCAGGGTTTTCCTTCCCTTAGATGGACTGCCCTCCCAGGCTAACGAGCTCCATCTGTCCGAAGCAAACTGGTTTTGAGGCGCCAGTCACCCGCCTTCGCCCTTTTTCCTGTCAGTAGAAGCAGTTCCGCCGCGTGCAGGCCAGGAGCTGGGCTTTGGTTGTCAGAGGCTGTTTGAGACGCACGCCTTATGGGAGCATTTTATAGACAGTGGGTGCTCATCCCCACTGCCACCCCCGGCTGTGACAACTTTGGAACGGAGTTAGGAAAGTTATACACTTGCCTGACCAACTTTTATATGACCGAACGGTTGTGCACTGGCATTAGGCGTTCGTAAATGTGTATGATTTAACAACTGAGGTTTATCTTGAACATTCGATGACTTTGACCGCCCTTTACTTCTTTGGGAGCTGCAGGCTGTTGGCTTCACTGTACAGGTTTGGAAGTTTTTTTTATTTAATCGTAAGGCATAAGTCAGAACAGACAGCATATTTTCTGGTGCCATCTAAACCGCCCACATTCCAGTACTGATTTCTAAACCGTGCATGAAATATTCCCGACATTACCACGTGAAAATGGCTCTTTCCGCTTATCTTTTAAAACTATGAATAAGGAGTAATTCTACAAGTGCTGCTTAATTTTGCAATATTCTTATGAGATGCCAACCGCAAGTTGACTGTAAAGACATAGATGCTGTACAAAACGCATTACTGTATGGCAGTGGAACCTGGACCATCCACGCAAGACACTAACGGGAGCTGAATGCTTTCCATCTACGATGCATCCGCCGTATCTTAAACATATCGTGGATGGACAGATTGACTAATGCTGAAGTGTTTTCTAAAGCTGGTCTACTGAGCATGTTCACCCTAATACGATAGCGTCACCTACGATGGCTGAGCCATTTGAACAGAATGGAAAATGGTCGTATTCCAAATCATCTACTCTATGGTGAGTTGAAATCAGGAAGGCACAAAGACATTTGCGAAAAAGATATTAAATCTGTTGTCATTCACCCTACAAGTTGGGAAGAACTAGCTGGGAAATGATAGACTATGCGCTCGGCTGTTTATCGTAAATCGCGCTGTCAGCGTGCAAATGCCGCGGATTGTTTCAGTACTGTCTATCGCTGCGCGAGAGATTGTTCCTCTCAAATCGGCCTGTTGAGTCGTTGTCAAATAGCCTCTGACAACCAAGTCCAGCTTCTGGCCTGCACGAGTGGCTCCCCGAGCCCTGCGGAACTGCTTCTACTAACAGGAGAAGGGGCGAAGGCGAGTGACTGGCGCCTGAAAACCAGTTTGCTTCGGGCAGATGGAGCTCGTTAGCCTGGGAGGGCATTTCATCTAAGGGAAAGAAAATCTTGATTTTCAACCTCCGCTGGCTTCGGAAAAAAACCCTGAGGAAAAACCTGGAACAGAGTCTGGTGGAACACCTCTTTCTGGCAACTCCCCGCTGCCTTGCAGGTCGCACTTGGTTGCATAAAGGCTAGAGAAGCTGCCTCAAACAAACGCCGAGTGGTGCTGGGGACCGCTTTGTACCCAAATCCCCAAGAACCTTCATTGAAGCCGACTCATCCTCCAGGAGGAGATAGTCGCACAAAAGTAAAAGTAAAGTAAGTTGAGTCGTTCGAAAAGCTGTGAAAAGAATGAAACCATCATGGGCTTGCGGTGTTCATCCACGGTCGACATTGACATGAAGTATATCATTTTTCGGTGGAGGACACATTTCTTTTTAATCTACGCATATGGAACTGTTACAAATCACAAAAGCACCACTATCCTGCAATATTGACCGTCAAATACTTGTCTGGATCACAACGGTGAAAGATATTGGTGCAGTGAGTGTGATGGTCCGAAGCCTGAATCCTCATTTCATTCAAGAAATTTCTCATTCGGCCTTATTGATTGAGTTTCAAAATACATGCCACCCCCAGCCTAACATTAAACCTTCCGTTTCTCGACGCATTTATCACAAACAAGCGAAATTAGGAGATTGAGCAACGTAGTGCGTAGTGATGAACTCTCAATCTGATCGTAAGGTACAAAATAATGAACGCGACGTCTCATCCATTGGAACACTTATTAAATCGATTTTTCTAATACGTAGACAAGCTCATTCTCGAAATATGAACCTTCGCCCATGAAGTTTTACTGTAAGCAATCTGATTACATCAAGTGAACCAACATGTTAGCTGTTTTCGAAGGTTTTCTGTCGATGAATCACGCGGTTTGCGCGTGTTTGTCGGATGTGCAATCGTGCAGTACTTCGTGCTGTGCGGCTAACACCGTGCTAAATTGATTGGCCAGAGTTAGTGAGCTGCATGCTGAAATAGGCTGGAGTCTCATTACCATTTCCTGTTCTTTTTTCTTCCTCATATCTGTCTAGGCCTGGGCAACCTGACAGTATCTTAGCCCACATGCAGTCTCTGACTGTGTGGCACTTTGCCTGGATCAGGCTTATGCTTTCATACCATACTAAATTGATTGGCCACCAGTAGTGAGCTGCATGTGGAAACACGTTAGATTCTCACTGTCATTTCTATTTTAATCTCATATCTGTCTTGGCCTGGGTAACCTGACAGTATATCGGCACATGTGAAGTCTGAGATTGTGCGGCGCTGTCTGAATCCAGACTTGTGATTTCATATATACATACACCTGATTATCGGTGATCTTCCTTCTAATTCTAACATGCTCTTAATGCGTTTTACCGTTACCTACATTTTTCCTTTACAAACGCTCAACTAGACTATCCTCAAAACCGCATGATTGGAAATTCGAAACTCCGATTTATTGGAGTTATAACATGTATTCAGTTTTAATTACGCGGTTGTGCAACCCCTAAGTTAAGGGCAGATTGCTGGAAAAGAAGAAAACGATGTAAGTCGAAATAATCATTATTTGGGTGCAACTTTTACTAACTATCGTAAAACTTGGACTCTTCTAGTTCTTGGTTGTTTTTCCTCTGGATTATTGCATTGTTTTCGTGATGATTATTGTCGTGATACCAAACGTTCTCGGTGATTTGCGAAGTAGTTTCTTAAATAATTCTTATCCCGCCTGAATACGAATATCACGGCTTGATATTAGACGAAGACGGCCATGGCCAGGCTAGCCCACCGTGACTCTAAGATTTGTTTAATATTAAATCATGCTACTGAATCGCGTAATCAGTAGCAATTATTTTAAAATATTTTCGTGCACTGTTTTTCCATTGTTTTAGATCGTCAATACGAAATTATTATGTACTTCGGATATTGGCATACAGTTCAACTATTTTCTAGTCCGGTAGCCACTTAGATTTTATTGTATAATAATGGTGTTGGTGGATTACACCACAAATCTCACATCATTCTTCTTCTATCAAATCTGCATACCAAAACGACTGCTCATGTTGTATGTTCACCTACGCGGATGAACATCCCGCTTAAAGTCAGCAAGTTTATCACGATATTTATTCCTCTTTTTTCTCGATTTTCACCCATTTGGCTGCCGCACATATCTTTTATAAGCATCCTGTTCTAATTTTAATTGACAGACTATCGTGGTGGTTCGATTCTGCCTTTTCTAGCTTTTTGCATGGACGATCCTGATTTACAGTTGTAATATAAAGTTATTCTTTTTTCTATATCGCTTATTCTTTTGCCTTCTTAACACTTTTACTGTGTCTCCCTGTGTTCAATTAACCATGTAACCTCTGAATTTGACATTAAATACTTCTCACCACACTGCTTCAACATCGACAGAGCATCACCGAATTGTATTCGTCATTCGGATGAAGATCGAAAATCTTGTCTATGATTGATCACTGAACTACTGTTCGATCCTATTTATTTTGATCCCTATAAACCCATTGTCGTTGCTGGCTATCACAATCGTTATTAAACTTGCAACCACATGGATTTATCTACTCTGTACAGCTTGCTGTTTCTCTTCCATTGTTACTAAATTAGACAATGCGTGTTCCAAGTTAATTTAAATCTATCTAAAATATTCATTTGCATGCTTTTTCGTCACACACACACCCCACGACCGGTTTCGTGCTGTTTGCACTCATCAGGTATCGACAGTGAGATCAGGATCCGCATGCGCTTCTTGTTAAATCTATCTAATTCTCGCAGCTGCGTTTGTTTTCCACTAGCCACGCGTGCCTTTTCATTATCGATCAATAGACTGGTGCCGCGTCTGGTCTTTAAACATCTCCCCGCAGCGCACTTTCCACGTGCATCGCGTTTTTTGGCGCGCGCGCAAGAAACAATACAATCGTCGTGCACGGTGGTGTTTGTTACGTCTAGTTTCAGGGTGCGATCGATTCTGTGCGCACACAAACAAAATCCCAGAGGGAATACTTTCATGCGAATGGTAACGATTTGCTTCCTGTGGGTGCTAGATCGATGTCTATCGACGTGGATTGCTCCCTTTGTATTATTTTTTTGAAAAAAGCGGACTGATATTTTTGACATGTTGTATTGCACGTCTGCTTGTTACCGACGTTAGACGATGCTGGATCATACCAAATTCAGTTTGACATTTACAAATTTAGTGTCCGTCGCCACATAGTATCTGGTAGTCAAATTTCATAGCATTTTCCACGTATTCTCTCTATATGTCTGGCGATTTTTTGCAAGCTGCAGATAAATTATCTTCCGGCATGCAAAGAAGCTTTGAGTCACTTTTAAATGAGTGTTTGCTGCGAGTAGAATGGACGGACTACATCAAACTGTGACGTTAATTATTGTGTGTGAATCTGAATGCAGTATGCATATTTCACATCCGGCTCTTCACAGATTGTATGGTCGACACCAGCACTTCATTTTGAAATGTCTACGTATCAAATACTTGGGATATCCTAAGTTATACCAGATGATTTATACTAGATCATCATACGCTTGATAGACGTCATACTATTGTCCACGTGAGACAGAAACAGTTTTAATAGATTACTGTATGATTCTTTGATTTTTGAACATGATAGAATCCAGTCTATGATCACAATAGTTCAAATCCTGCACAAAATGTCTACCGGATCAACGGCAGTTAAACGAAATTTACTGTTGAACCATGTTAACCAATCTTTTGAGATGTCAAACAGATTGCCATCTCAGAAACCTAATCAACCATTATACTTTGAGCCATTGTTAAACTGGGTTCGTACAATGAAGAACACTGTTCGTAAAGGGAATTACAAAGTAGTTCTTTATCAAGAGCTCATGTAGAAGCGACGAAAGATTGGTGTTGCTCAAGCCCCTCAGAAATCCCTGAGATTCTGTGTTTGAACATCGCGGTTCGTTTTACGAAACCTATTTAACACTGGTATTCAAGGTTAACTTTGTTTACCACATCTCCATTGTTTCAATGCTCACTGAACGTAACCTCACTTTTTCCATTTGAAGACGACAAACAGTCAGTAACCGGTTGTGCGGGGATGTGAGGAACACTATACTTTGAATGACTACAGAGTGTTTCATGAGTCGCGAACCCGATGGGATATTTGACATTGTGTAATCGGTAAAGTGAATTTTATCGATACTCAAAACCCCGCGATGAGCCTCTAATTGAATATCTTCGTAAAACATTCACGGTAATGCCGTAGATATAACATTCACCTTTCATTGGGATAGCTTAAGTTCTACTACTACTGTGGTTGCACCTGTCGGAACATGTACCATATCCAGCTTCTCAATATGCCCGAGTATAAGTATGGTACAATTAATAGTTAGGAATATATCTACGACAGGCGATGCTATTAAAATATGGGAGCGTGTTACGTCATTTTCCCCGGGTCAAATGAGTTGTCATTTACGCCTTTAAAATGCAGTATCACCGCTTGGCTAGTGGCTTCACCGCACTTTATAGCTTGGCATACAAGATCTCGTCTGGATTACCGCAGATAAAATGTTGGTGCCGTGCTAACCCATGCCCAGACAACATTGCTACAAAGTTTCTAATAAAACCTGCTGTATCTTGGGTTAAAAGGATTTTCACGCCAGAAATCGTACCCCGGATACTAAATACATATGCCAGTTTTTTCTAAGGAATATTCAATTCAGACCAGGGCATCATGCCTACGGAAGGATATTGAACTACTTGACAGGATTTATCATCGTGTAAATAACTTGGTGTCATGTTACGAAAATTCGCCTCAAACTAAACTACAAGATCGTACCCAACAACGCATATGAAGTGAACTTATGCTGGCACTTGAAATAATTAACATACGACACCTTATCCCCCCAAATGTTTACTAAAGCCCAAGGATCCTACTCGAACACGCAAACATTCAAAGTCTTTGAGCATACCAAATTCTCAGTCGGATATTTGCCATATGTTTTATCAGTTATAATTTGTCTCACTTGTAACCTCTTGCGGAAAAAGAAATCATGCGTTTGAAATGTTTGTGGTTGCACACTAGATAGCTTGGGGAATATACGATTAACCATGCGTTAAATGACGAAAATATATATAATCAACATAGGGAAAAACAGTATGATGAGCAATAAAAAGTCGCCCAATAAGAATGCTTACATCCTGCTTGGTAAAGGATTACTTGTTCTTTGTACAATCTCGCAACCTTCAAAGTGTAGCTTTTAATTTGGCACGCCATGTCTAATTTTGCATTCGTATTTCATTGAATTTAGGGGTGTAAATAAGTTGTGCTTGTATTTCACCGCTAGTGACGTCGATTTCCTTCGATAGTATACCGTCAACTCGAACCCGTATATGTCTTTTGCTGAGATAGTCTCGCAGCAAGTCATACAGTCCTCCAGCAATACCGTGTTTCTTTAGCTTGTTCAGCAGTAAGTTGTGATCAACTCTGTCAAAAGCTTTAGAAATGTCTAAGTAGCAGGCATGAATACTGCCTCCGGCGTCCACTACACTTGTCCAGTCGTCCAAACATGTCAGCAAATTAGTTAGACAAGAGCGGTTTCTGCGAAATCCGTGCTGGGCAATTGTCAAGAGTCCGTTCGATTCCAGGTGGCGCACTACTTCTCCAGTGATTATGCGCTCAAAAACCTTCGAAACCGAAGACAGCAATGTCACAGGCCTGTAATTTTTTTACTTCAGAACGGCATCCACTTTTGTAAATTGGTGTAATTATTCCCAGCTTCCAATCAATTGGTACCATTCCGACTTTAAGCAATTCGCTAAACAGACGAGATAAAGGTCCCGAGAGCTGCGCATGACAGCTTTTGAGGAGCTTCGGTGAAATTTCGTCTGGTCCCGGAGATTTCTTTGCGTTTAACTTTCTCAAGTGCTGCGCAACCACCATCGGAGTAATTATTATTGCACTCAGAGTGGGACGATCATATCGAATGCTTGGTTCCTGCTCGTGCTCTGCGGATTTCGGTGCAAATACTCCAGCATAAAAGTCTGCTAACAAATCAGCGGTTTGTTCAACGGATTCTGTGAAGCCGGACGAAGTTTTCAGGGCAAAGACTCCTGGTTTAATATTTGTTCTATCGTTTACAAGTCTTACAAGAGCTTCGGATTCTGGTGCATCTAAGTAATCAATTTCGATTGGAACTCTTGTTTATCATCTCGAATTAAGCTGATAACTTTGTTTCTCAGTCGTGTAAATGGTGCCCAAGAATCAGCTGTGTTGGTAGCCTTGTGAAACTCCCACGCTACTGCCCTTTGTTTCATCCACTTTTTGGTCCTGCTACGTAGCTTAAATTTGTTACGTCGAGGATTTTTCTCTAATATAAGTTTCAGGTGTTGTAGGAGAGAGCGCCAATGACTGTCTGAATCGGAATAATCCAACTGTATGAGACTAATGCTTTGAAGCTCTGCACAAAGGGTACGGTAGTTTACCTTTCTGAAGCATTTCATTCCGTCAAATTTGCGCCTAGCACTACGAACGTAGTAGAATTCTAGGACAACGTGGTCGCTCCGTCCGATCGGCGGTTTATAGATGATAGTTTCTACAGCGGTAGGATCAGATGTAAGTATCAAGTCCAAGGTAGACGGCCTGTCAGCTCCCCTCATACGAGTAAATCCTTTAACGTGGTTATAGAGGGGTGTGTAAGCCAAGACTGCTCGAAGTTCGTGTTCAAATGTCTCTGGTGGATGATCATCACGGTTATATAGCTGAGGAAGGTTGAAGTCTCCCATTATCAAAATTTGAGTGTTATATCGCGTTGTTACATATTGCAAAGCAGTAATCAGTTTATTGTTCAGGTCGAGGTTCGCGGTTGGAGAACGGTAAATCACTCCAATAACGCACTGGTCACCAGAAGTAAGAGTTATAGAACACCAAGGCGTGTCGGGTATATCCAGATTTTGGTCATTCATAACTCTGCAAATAAATGATTGTTTGCAGTAGAGTGCTGCTCCTCCGCCATCACTCAAACGGTCACGTCGAAATAAAGTCATGCTTGGTAAAGAGAGTTCTAGATCAGAAAACGAGGTAGTGAACCACGTTTCTGTTATGACAACTATGTCTGGGTTCGTTTCATCACAAATCTCGGAGAGTTCGTGCAGCTTATTGATCAGGCTGTTTGCGTTCGTATATATGCACTTAATTGTGTTTTTTATGAGTAATGACGGGGTGTAAGCTGTTTGGTTTAGCAGTTTGCTAGAGAGACTTTGTGTGTTTGTATATAAACAATCAATAAAGCTTGTAGTGTTCATATCACGAGAGGTTATTGGGGGTCCGACTCTGTCAGAGTCGGAATGCTCACGTTTTTTTGAAGTGGCGCATGAGGTTCCAATTGAACTGTGACACTTGGCGTAGGTTGATCAGTACTATTCGTTTGCTGAATTTCGGTTTTGATCCTGGGGGGGGTAGCTTTTCTCTATTAGCTTTCCATTCACTTTTGATAGTGTCAGTCATTTCGGTTGTGAAGAAGGTTAGCATTAAAGGGCTAGGACCTTGCCCTTTATAGTTGGCAGATCGCGGTATCCTAAAAGCATCCACAAGTACGGTATTTTTAATACCAATTGTTCCGGCTAGATATTTCCACTGTTTGTGGTCGTGCTCAGACGTTTCTTGAGAAGGTACGTCAGCAGCATCTTCTGGAACACCAAGAATCACAATACTTCTTGGATTACGTTCTTCACGAGATTTCTGCGACGACTTTCGCTCCGACCATGGTAGGTCTGCATGGATACGACATTTAGTCTCTGGAACACCTCTAAGAATGTAAGCATTTAATAGTACGTTTTCCACGTCCTCCGCAGATTGCAGCGTTATTCTTAAAAGGCGAGGATCATCCGTATGAGGAGAATTCAGGTGGCGATTTAATCGAACTATTGATGAGGGTGTAACCGCGGCCAATCTCATCTGACTGCAGACTTTAAACCACTCAGCTAAGTCATGCTTTTGCTTAGCTTCAAACAGCGTTTCCTGCGACTCGGTCACGTTTGTACATATAACGCTTAGGTTTACACCCGCGGACTTTATTTTATAATTTGACTCAGTCATTTTAGTAGTGGATTTTTTGAGTCCTTTCTCGGTTCCGTTATGTCGAGGAGTCACTGATCCCAGCGAACGCTTCCCCGTTTTAGTCGCCATATGCGCGGTTATCTGGGCAAATGTTGGCCCGCTCGAGTATGATGTATTATCTACCGGCTCTTCGGCAGGAACCTCTAAGTCGGGTAACGACGGTGCCTTTATGACTTTTATTATCAGTTCATTCAGTTTTTTTTAAACTGGATTCCATTCCATTTAGACGGGTCTCAATATCATATTCAGGGGTTTTCGCCGCCGAGGCTGACGGTGTTGATTTGGCCTTGCAAAGCAGACAAACATAACAGACACCAGGACAGTCATCTCCATTAATAATCGATACTAAATCCGGAGTCAGCGATTTGTCACATTTCGCATGCACTTTCAACAAACAGGCGTAACACGTGACAGACCTCGCCTTAGGACTTACCGACTTTCGGCAAACCGTGCACATGCATTCCGGTGCTCTTTGTATCCTTTTCGGGGTCATCCGGTCAAGGTTGTGTGCAGTACTGTTCGGTTGTGTGTGCACAGGCAGTGGTTCCGTCGAGCGATCGATTATGAATATGGTGAGCGCGACGAAAAGCGTTGCTCAATAATAAGAACAAAGTCAGAATTGATTCCAGCGATGCGCTTCGGTAGTTGCTCTCACGACGTTGAATATATAACCAGTCGACGGCGAAGAATAAGATCTTTCCGATGACGTTAATCCCTTTGAGGACTTGAAGCGTATTAACAGAGTTGCACGCGTAGATCCAGTATGGGAAAATCACGATAAATCCGAATTTGCTCATATTATTGAATACCGCTACGAGAGTGGTATATCCAGAAAGCTGACTTCGAGAGGAGTCCAACAACGTATAATATGTCCACGTACGTGTAAGTGTAAGAACAGTATATCCTGATTATCAGGAGCTCAAAATAATGCGACCGCACGGCACGAATAGACTTGGTTGATCACAAAGTGATCTCCAAATTAATGGAACGCATTGTGACTGCGCGCATAAGAGAACATTTTGAAAACCAAAATATTTTGACCGCAGCACAACACGGTTTTCGAAGAGGTCGTTGTTGTTCATCTAACCTTCTTACAACGTTCAAGGATTGGATCAAGGCACAAGACGAAGGTGAGGTTGTACATGCTTGCTACATCGATATTTCCAAAGCTTTCGATAGAGTCAACCATAGCATCTTAATTAAAAAGCTCGAATCCTATGGAATAACGGGAATATTGCTGAATTGAGTATGGGACTATCTTACTGATAGACACGTCCAAGTTCGCGTTGGCAGCACCTT
>JACCGJ010014647.1:0-12505 GCA_013407085.1 Atriophallophorus winterbourni
CAAATATAATGGTATACAGCGCGTGTGTATAAATGCTTTACTATACGGCAGTCAAACCTGGACCACCCACGCAAGACACGAACGGAAGCTGAATGCTTTCCATCTACGAAGCATCCGTCGTATCTTGAACATATCGTGGATAGACAGAGTGACTAACGCTGAAGTGCTTTCGAAAACTGGCCTACAGAGCATGTTCACCCTATTACGTCAGCGCTACCTGCGATGGGCTGGTTATGTCTATAGAATGGAAAATGGTCGTATTTCGAAAGATCTAATCTATGGTGAGTTGCAATTAGGAAGTGAACCTTCGGGCAGACCGCACTAGCGGTACAAAGATGTTTGCAAAAAAGATATGAAAGCTCTTGGCATTGACCACGCGAGCTGGGAAGAACTTGCTCTTGACCGCTCACATTGGAGGCATTGTGTAAGAACGTCGATCTCAAGCTGGGAGGATCAGATACAGTTTATTGGCTAAAGAAACGCAGATTCACGTCACCGGCGTGTTAACTGACGCTTTACAATATGATTTTCTGACTATCGTGCAAGCGCAAATGCGGGAATAGATTTGTTTTTCTTCTTCCCGAATCGCACTGTTTAGTCATTCAAAAAGCTGTAAACCATTAAACTCATGCGATTGTGATGTACATTCATGGTTGACATCGACCAAAGAAGGTCAACAACAGCTCTCCTATCTGGCGAAGAAACTGTGATTGCTTTTTATCAACAAGAGCCATTTTGGAAAAGGGTGCCGAGCTTCGTTTGCTCGGAAATACCAATTCGATCTATTAGTGCGGATTTGAGCTTTTCATATGGCTTGTCTTCAGGCATAGCATAAATAAGATCACTGAGCTGTTGAGGTACGTCGAGAGGGAGCAGGATAAGCGAATGAGAATACATAACATCTTCATCGGTGATTTCACATATACGAAAGGTGGCTTCCATTTGGTCAAACCATAAACGGGGATTAGATGCACCAAAAGCTAGTAATGTTCACAAAATATGCTGTGATTGTCGGATTGGTGGAATTTTACTAATAGAAAAATCGCTCATGGTGGAGTATTAAGTGAGTATTCCAAAAATAAGCCAAAATGGACTAATACGAAGCTATCGTAAGAGCAAAAAATTGTGGTTTGTCTGGCTCACCAATTATGTAGTGGACCAAAGAAAAATAAGTTTTGCACTACACAAAATTCAGTTAAAATATAATGAACTCAATAAAAAAACCAAAGGAGCAAGTTTCCAAACAAACATCCGTGAAGTCCACCAATAGCGAGATAATCCCCACAGGATAATCCAAGAGATAGAATCCTAAGGGCAGAATGCGCTAGAATGTTGGATAATCCGTTAATCAGAATTCCAGCAGTGCACACAAACTTCATCACCACGAAAGAAGACAAAGTCCGAGATTACGAAATTATTATACCGCCAAAAAGTACAGTGGAACCCGGGTACAACAAATAGCTGGGGAGAGAGTAAAATGTTTGTTAAAAGCGGAGTTCGTTGCGAGTAAAACGCATTGTCATACATGTGATTTTGCCGTCGTACACGTGTAAACAATGAACAAGTGAAGAGTGTCTTACCTTTGTATGTTTCTGCATGCGTGTAATCCATTTGAAGTTCATGTTAATAATAGTAAATTTAATATAAAACGAAGTAGTAAAATCATCGTGCACAGTCCAATCTCAAGTTTACCTGAAGTAACTAGCGATACTCTTTTGTGTAAGTTTTCACTTCGCAACAGCCTTAATCTCTCTCTCTCTCTCCACAAATTCAAGTTCTCTTTCGACGTCTCTTCCTACTATCCTAAAAAATCTTCTGCAGAGTTCAAGAGCACTCCTGACATCTTTCACAGACGGAGCTACGACTTTTGTGTCATGTTCTTCGACCGACAATGGCACTGCGGCTGTTCCATCAGTTGTATCAGACTGAGACTGCATCAAGCCTTGGACAATTTCTGACACAGTTTGATCACCAGAGGTTTGAATGTTATTTTCAAAATTCACGTACTCCTCGAAATAAACATCAGAAAGCCATCCTTCTGCATTTTTGAGCACTGGCGTGGCGGTATTCAAAACTAATGTAGAAGCGTGTCGGAAAAAATTATCTATTGTTTCCTCCGACACGTTTCTCTAGGCGGTTTAAGCGATGAACATGGCATCTAGCACGTTCAGCTTGAATTCGTCGCTTTTTTCTTGGGCAATGTAGATTATGTATGGGTGAGTCACAGCCTGTCGGTAGTTCACCTCAAAGTATTTTTGATCCCCTGATCACATGTCTGGAGAACTGAGGTGGTGCTAGGAGAAAGACAACAAATAATTATAATAATCTTCACCGATTACAGTCATGTGATCTTCCCATGTGCAGGGGCATTGTCTATCAGGAGGACAACTTTTCTTTTTCCATTGTAAAGCGATGATCAAACTTTCGAACATACTCCTCAGAAAGCTGCGATGTCATCCACGCTTTTTTGTTAGCTTCGTAGGAGCATGGCAGAGTTTTGATACCACTGAAACACCGTGGTCGCTTAAACTTCCCGATCACGAGTAGCGGCATTTTGTCAGTGCTAGTCATGTTGGCACAGATCGTGACTGTGAGTCTTTCTTTTGACTGTTTGCATCTGCTGCATCGCTAGCTTTTCATGGATAGTGTCTTGTCCAGCTAGCATTTGTAGAACAATCTCGTCTCATCGCAATTGTAAATGTCTTGCGGATCGTCGGTGGCAAGAATTTCCGGGAGCTTCGTTTGGAGCCAGTCGTCTGTTAGTTCAGTGTTTACACTAGCACTTCACCGACGATGGCCTTGTAGACTATCCCTTTTCACCTCTTGAAGCGATCAAGCTATCCGTTTGTTGGACTGAAGTTGTCCATTCCTACTTTAGTCGCAATCTGCAGTGCCTTCATCAGTAGGATCGGACCGCTGACGGGAACGTTTTGGGCACGAGCCTGCAACAACAAAACAAGGTTGGCCTAATTAGTTTTTGCACGAATAATTTTCTTTCGTTTCGGTTTTATTTTCTCGATTTATTTTTTATGTTTTTTTTGTTAAGGATATGGAAGGCAATAAATTTATTCTTCATAATGCAATTAAAGTGTGGAAATTTATTACCGTACCTGCTTGAACCATGTCAGTGCGGCTTCATCCAGCAAATCGTGCTTGTCAGTCGGGCCAGCTCGCTGTCGCTTTCTTTCTGGCATGAATGTTGTTTCAGACAGTTGCATCTTCTGTTGCAGGAAGGTGGACAGCGTTGATTTCGCTATGCCATATTTTTAGCAAATTCAGGTTTTGTCATTTGGCCATTCTCCACTTCAGCTAAAATTTTCATTTTTTCTCTAGGCAAAACTGCTCTCGTTTTGTTGTCTGTCAGCCGTTCTGTAACTGTAAAAATGGAATGAAGTGTCTGCCTGAGTTATTGCAATTTGTCATGATTACCAATCACAGAGAATTTACGTGATTTTTTTGTGCCGCGTGTGAGTCAGTTAGCACTCTGTATGCCAGGCTGCCTGTGTCTCGCGAAGATGTGTCAGTTCTATTCTCAGCACACTGCAGGCCACTCTTGACGGAGCGTTGTGGGTTGAAGGCAAGACAAAGCGAGTTCGTTGTATGCGTGAACTTTATTGAACAAAGATAGCTGTCGGGAACGTGTACAGTGTTCGTAATAGGCGAGATTCGTGAATAACAGATTCGTTGTACAAATGTTTTAAGTAGGCTTACAAAGAAGGAATTTATTTAGGAAATCATGGTGTGTTCGTTCAAACTGAGAATTCGTTGAAAGCGAGTTAGTTGAAGGTGGGTTCTACTTTATATTGTACGAGCATCAATACCAATGAAGTATACATGATCAAAAAAACGAATAACTATACAAGGCCAAAAGTGCATGTACAAAATACTGAAACAAAGTGAAATCAGTTCGCTACACACTTCCGGCTATGTTTAGCCCTGCCTGCAAAATAGCTGAGGTGATCTTATACCTCTGAAAATCAATAGTAAGGCCACTTTTACAATACTGTATTTAATCTCGCAATCCATTTCACTAGAAGGATATTGTGCATCTAGAATAGGTGCAGACCCTGTCCAGTCGCATAATCGAAAATCGCCTAGTCGCGTTAGGACGTTTCTCGCTTAAGAGGTGGCAGCTTTGAGGGGATCTTATACAGACCTTCAAACTTGCCGAATGATTAGGCTGTCTGCAATTCGATGACTTCTTCCGGTTCTCTCCTTTGTCTGGTGCACGATGGCACAGTCTCAAACTAAGTTAAGAGCACACCAGACTGGAATCCATGAAGCACTTGTTTAGCATCGGTGTAGTAAACGCGTGAAACTCACTCCTGACAGAATTAGTCTTGATGGCTACAGTAAATGCGTTCAAACATGGACCGTACGAACGATTGCAGGTGCTATTATCAGATCATTACCCTTAGTAATAATAAAAATAATAATTTATTCTTGGTTGACCAAGACATGAATTACATGATCAAGTTTTCAGAATGTGTACAGCGAAATAAGGCGATCAAATTATTGGCGGAACTTTCAAATCCAGACAACATTTTTGCTCGTTTTAAAATTGAAAATGGTAGGCTTTCATTGGTAGAAAAATGTTATACAAAATTCACTAATAATGAGATTTCTTTCAGATGACGTATCCAGACGAGATAATAAGAAGAGTAAGACAGGATGAGGATAAGAAGAACAAAGCCAATAAAGCAAAGGATTATATAGGTATGCTGTTTAAAAATGAATAAACAGCATCAATATAAACATTGAAATTATTTCGAATCAGAGAGTGAGCATCTCAAAATAGGAACTGAAGGGATTGGCTCGAATAATGTTACGATAATTTAGTACCGGGCCGTAGGTTTGGCACTTGGGTGAAAGAATAAACTGCTACTACTTCTAGGGTATTGGATGAGAGATGTGTTCGCCGATTGCTTTGAACCTGTCATGTTAAGGGACACTCTGTCATCGGACGGCTCTTGTGAAATCTGGAAGTCAGTAAAATTGCGATTTCATAGATAGATTAACTAGCCACATTAGTGGTGATCAGGATAAAATTTGCGGGAAAAAACATTGAAGCACAGTTATGAAAATATATTCATTTTATGTTGATTTTTAGGTATCCTAGGCAACCAGACATACATCCACAGTTGTACACAGATAATCGTAAAAGTATTTTCTGATGATTAAGAATTGTGTAAGGAAAATGTGTTTAACAGAGACATTGAAGTATGTAAATGATGATAATTTTTCTTTGAAGTTACAGAGAGGGCAATAATAAACGAGGTATAATAAGCATAGACATATGTGATGCAAGTCCCAGCCTTTGACGAGACATGCATAGACCGTAGGTAACCTGCCACTACATCAGAGTTATAAAATGCTAATCGTGAAAATATTTTTTTAGATGATTCGAAATTTCATTCGAGACGTGTTAACGATAGAAACCTGAATTGAGACAATAAGGATAACATTGATTAAACTAACAAGGGGGCAAAATAAGCATAAAGAGTTACAATGAATATTGGTAAGTATACTACGAGTCCCAGGTTTTAATGCAACATGAAGGGACCCTAGGTAACCCGACACTACAGTTATAAATAGAAAATCATGAAATTAAATTTTTAGGAGTTTCGAAAAAATTTAGAAGAACTATTTGACGATAGTAACTTGAATTCAGACAATAAAGATTCGAAATTATTCAAAGTTTCATTGGTCCGAAAGCAAATATCGGGAATGCATAAAAAACCACACACAAAACACAATGTGGAAAATAAGTACGTGTGTTTAGGTGCTAGATTGGATTCAGTCAAAATATACTTGTCAAGTTCAGCTTTGAACAGGTTCAGGCTTGATGCGCAAATGATATGTGAGGGCAGAGAGTTCCATATAAAGCAAACTCGGAGAGCAAAGAACAACCTTCGACAATTTGATCTGGAGTGTGGAATACTTAACTTGTATCCCTGCGATATGCTACCACGTGCTTCTTGCGGATGAAACAAGTGTTCAAGTGGGTGATCCACTGTATGCAGAATGTTGAACAGCAGGAGCAAGTCACTTCTGAGGCGACGGTACGAAACGTCAATGAGGTATAGAGTTGCAATCCTTTCCTTGTATGGCCTGTTATATAGCCCGATCACACGTTTTGTAGCAAGGTCATACCCTCTGTAACCATTGGGACCATGCTTGAACAGCGTACTCCAATGTTGGTCTGATTTAAATGTTAATTATCCGCGGAAGTATCTGCTTTGTAAAACTGCCGAAGATTCTTCTGAGCAATGCTAATCTTCGGCAAGACTTTTTGTATACAACAGAACACTGCCGTGAAGACTCCAATTTACTGCTAATCCACACACACAGGGCTTCCTCTTCCGTAACCCATGAAAGTTGCTGAGATCCAAGAGAGTATGTGCATCCGAATGATTTACCGACGTTTAAGATTTCACATCTTTGGATGTTGAATGGTAGGAAGTTTCGCAAGGACCACGTATGAAGTGCTTCGAGGTGTTTGAGTACAATGTCACAATCTTCTATGGTGCGTACGCTAGTCCAGACTTTGATTTAATCCGTCAATAAAATGATTTTACTGCGTACGATTTCAGGTATATCGATAGCTTACACCAGGAAGAGTATTGGCCACAAGACTGAGCCTTGAGTTACGCCACTTGTAACTTCAACTGGGATGATGTAATGAATTAAATTGTATTGAACTGAATGAAATAACCAACCCAAGAATGAAAGTGAGAACAAAACAGGGTCTTTCGAATTACACAGTATGTAATGATTAGTGTAGATTTGACAACGAAAACTTGAATAACAGTGTTATTGATTTTTATTGGATGAATGATGATGAGTGATTGAATATTATTGATCGCCAAACTAACAGTCACCACATCCACCGCAGTTTGAGAATAATCCAGGGTTTTATAATCCCTGTACGGCTTGTTCAACAGGAGCTTGTCCAGTGAATGCAGGTTGAATTGATTCAACACGCGGAGGTTCCACCCAACCTCAAACGTCTCCCACAGTTGCCAACAATTGTCTCGTTTTTCAGTGTCAGTAGTCGGAGCTGTCAGTAAGTCTTTTCCTCCAGCGGTTTCTGAAAGTGCATTATCTAACGATTGTTTAGATGAGCTAGAAGGCAGTGCTGTATCCGCTTGATAAGATGAGTTCAGTGATTTATTCTGTTGCTGTTCAAATTTTGATACACTGATCATGTATTGCATGCCTTGGATGTCCAAGAATATATGTTATTTTTATTATAACGGTATCTCATGAATTCTGAATTTTCCTAACTTTGAAGCCACTTTCTTGATAATGAAAACTAGATTTTCCGAATGAACCAATGATACGGGCGGATGTGGACGTGTTAACAGGAGTAGCGCTTAACTCGGTTGATAGGGAAGTCAAATTTTCATGATCAAACAAAAGAACCTTAGCACGAGCAATGACACTGTTAGAAATCGGTCGAACTGTCTTTCCAGATACAGTTTGGAAAACCAAAGAGAAACGGGAGCGTTCTTCATAATATGATAGGATGTATGAATGTCAACGTTTCGTTTTTCGCCAAGCGACATAGTTGAGGTATCATCATCGTCTGTCTCCATTAGTGCCTTGGCTTTTTCGACAGGTTCTTGAAGTCCATATGGAATAAGGCTACGTTTGAGAAACACGGGATTTCCTTCTACGTCAAGAGAAATTGGAGGACTTCGCATTCCACCAGTTGATTGCGAACATTTAACTATGAGTTTCTTCAACTCTGACGTGTCTTCAGACGATGTCAAGAGAGATAGACTGATTTTTAGAGATTGTATTGCTATCACACCGAGAATGGATGAACCAGTTTTGATAATAATGAATCTACAGGCAGCAGTGTTGCTTATATCTTTGATGGAGATCATACACGATCGAACGACGGGAATAAAATGTCCAGTAATGCCTTTAATTATGAGGTTAGTGGGTAGGATTTTCGCATTAGGAGCAAACTGTTTTAGATCTTTCTGGGTAATAAGCGATTCAACGCTACACGTATCTAGAATAACATCTAATGATGCGCCACTACAAACACAAGAAATGGTTTCACGAATATGGCTAGAATCGCAAAATGTCACGGCTAAAGATAATGATTTAAATTCATCATTAACATTGCTAACCTGAGCGTTTTCGAATCAGTCCAATACGTTTCGGGTGTTCGACAAACGGAATCAATATGACCAATTTTGCCGCACTTGTGACATCTGGCTTGACGGAATCGGCAACTGTGTGGTGTCAGTGCTGTATTCCGCATGGCACTTTTTCATTTTTAAATGATTGTGTAAACATATATATTCCGCATGACGCACATTCCCCAATTTTCATTTAATTAGAATGGTTATCAGTAACACGACGATAATTCTGTTCATAATTTAGCTGATGACCTGCCATAGCATTCTTCGCTCTTCCACGTTTATGTGTAATGAACATGACAGGACATTCTGCTGGCGACAAATCTGTCGTTGTCACACGCGCATCTTCATACTGTTCACAATGAGCTGTAACATCTTTGAAAGAAGGTTTAGGCAATTTCAAGAGTTCATTTTGCAAAACACTGTCATTTATTCCAGCGATTAGGCGATCTTCTAATTGCATTTCTTACAATTCACCAAAGTGACATTTCGCTGCATGAAATAACAATTGTAGAATATAATCGCGAATTCCTTGATCAGGCTGACGCACCATTGAATGAAATTTTGCAGGTTCAGTTGCTTCGAAATGTACATGCTTCACATGTTACAATAAAAGCATCTTCAGCGTTTTGTATGGAAGCGAAATAGGAGAATCCGGATAGGCTATATTCTTGATTAACGTATAAGCAGATATTCCGACTGCATTTAGAAAATGAACAAACTTTTTATGATTTTCAGCTTTCGGCCGTGTCATACACCAAATTTCGAATTATTCATATTAGTCTTCAATTTCTCGGACATTTGCATTTATTTTGAGAGGTTTCAAAATTGAATTTGCCATGAAGAAATCCTGCTCGCAACACCAAATGTTATCAATTGAATTTTATTGAATTGAAGGAAATAACGAACCCAATAATGGAAGTGAGAACAAACCACGCTCACTTGAATTACACAGTATGTGTTGAATAATATACATTTGACAACGTGTTGTGTATTTAGAGCTAGTTATGGCTGACGCAACACTTTCGCAAGTGGGAGGAGTCGACTGACAGAATGCTCCGTTGAATAACAGCTCGTTTATATATACACATATATATATGTTTAATTCGCCACTTAGATGAACAAAAATGAAGCCAAGCTACTGAGCCAAGCTACTATATTTATTCGAATCGGCGATCTATGTTCATTGATTAAAAACGATCATTACTTCCAAAGTAGTGTGAGCTTTGGCGTGACTAGATTGAACGACCTTGACACCTCCCCATGCAAAAAGGACGTTCACTTTCAGTCAATGTACGCCTTGTTTCTTGGATTGATTTGAAATGGTTGAACAATCCCCTTTCCATTGGCCAGGACTTCGTACAATACCTTGCAGCGTCTTCTAGTTACGACCGCTGGTTTCCAAACTAATTCGTGTTCTCGAAAGCATGTAATCCATAGGTATTTGCCAGGCCTGAATGATCTTTGGCGAGCGCCCTTGCGTCGGTTGTATTTATTTTCCACCTTCCGATTGGTGATCAACTGTACCGGGGGTCTGGGTTGCATTGCATTGCATTTTGTAGCCAACTGATTTGGAGTACGCACACAGTTGTGATTTTTATTAAACACAGATTTTTCAAAGGCACACTAATTAAATTTAGTTGTTCAATCCAATCCATTCCAAGCAAATCAAGTTTATCATGAGGAGTCAAGTAAACTGAACCAGTTGCTTGCACATCATTGAAATCAATCTCACAAGTAAGTTGTCCGTCAATCCGCAGTGGTTCACCAAAGGCATTTCGCACAATCATTCGATTGAAATAGACTGTTGGGCAGCCAATCTGCTTCCACATTGAGCGGTAAATCAATGTGACGTCTGAGGCTGTGTCCATTTGCAACGAAACGGTCTTGCCTTGCATTCTCACTGCGATATATTTTCGTCTGCTTGCCAAATCTGCTCCAAAGATTGCAATGACAGCGTTGATTCTGCCTCGGTTCCCATTCGATTTATGATTATGAAGACGGTTTGCATCAGTTCTATAGTTTTTTCTGCAATGCGACTCTTTGTGAAAAATGCGCTTGCACCTGCGGTACTTGAAAGTTCCGAACGGACATTCTTTCGAATAGTGCAAGCCACCACAATTCCATCAGGCACTTTCGGGTTTCAATGACTTTTTGAAAGGACTTTGAGAATTACTGTGTGCTGCTGAGTTCCTGTACACTTAAGGCTCCATTTTCTGTCAGGCGTTCTCAATCAACTCGGTATCATGCTTAAGGTTAACCATTCTGTGACATTCGGCTGTTATCGATCATGCTTAGCATGCCTTGGAATTACAAGAATAAAATATTTATTTATTTATGTCTTGAAGGGTCATTCCAGGCTCGTGCTCCAGTTTGCTCAAAATTCTTGTTCGAACGTCTGCGTCTGCTGGTGATTGAAGACTACAAACGAACATGAAGCATTTAAACTGATTTGGTGTCATCCAACTAAGCTTGAATCTTTCACACTCTCGATTGATGATAGCAGCATGCGTGGTGTAGTCGTCTGTTTCCTTTTTCATCAGTTTGAGACATTTGTAACGAGTGCTGAATAAAGATGATTGTTCGCCAAATATTGTCGTGAGTGTTTTATTGGTTTCGTCAAAGGTGAACTCTCAAACAAATTTTGGAAGTATATAGTTAGTGTAGCGTTCGAGCTCAACAGGACCAAGTTTTCTCAACAATAGGCAAACAAGCCGTGCATCACCTTGACCCGCTAGTTCAACTCGGAAAATGTCTTCGTATTTCTGGAACCAAGCATTAAATGTTGTTACCGATACTGCATCAAAATGGAACCCTGTGATGGATGCTGCGATTAAGTCGATTGATTGTTGCTGTGTCTGTTCTTTGTGTTCTTCTTTGATATTCAGCTTCTGCGAAAAAAAGCTTCATGAGATGCTCCTGTAATTTTTCGAACTGCGCTTGCTGTTGCTGAACTAATGCTTGCATTTGCTAAAAGCTGATAGGCATATCCCCGTCGCCCGAATCTGTTGTGATTGTGGAGCGAGTTACGGCTGGCCCAACACTCACGCAAGTGGGAGAAGACGACTGACAGAATGCTTCATTTATTTACAGTTCATTTTTATTAATATGTTTAATTAGCCAATTAGATGAACAAAAATGAAGCCAAGCTACAGAGCCAAGCTACTATATTGATTCAAATCAGCAAGCTACGTTCATTGATTGAAAACGATCAATACTTCCAAAGCAGTATGAGCTTTGTCGTGCCTAGATTGAACGACCTAGACACAACGAGAACTTGAATAACAGTATAATTGATTATTATTGGATGAATGATGATGAATGATTGAATATTATTGATCGTCAATAAAATAGTCACCACAGCTGGATAGTGCCTAACTATGTTTAAATTAAGAGGGGGCTATAAACGCCTAAATAGGTACAATAAGTATATTTGTAATAAATCAGTCCCTATTTATTGTAAAGAAACAGCGAAAATATAGTGAAAATAATTTTGAGGCACAATTAATCATTGCGTTTCCAATTTTTTTCGTTTTCGTCATAATTAACTGCTGTCTTCTCAGCCGATTGGACTTTTAATATGCAATAACTCTCACACATGTCGGTGATGAGACTTCTACTATCTTCCATTCACACATACGCACGCACTTGTTCCATACGAAACAATCCTGGTTATAGCGGGTGTTTTCAAGCACACCTCCGAAAGAATCAAGACAGTCTTTACGACTTGGTCGACTGTTTTCCTGTGATACTGATACTAACAATGACAAGAACAGATATCCACTTGACGTCGTGATCCTCAAACTGTTCAAGCAGACAAAAAGGAAAAAACGTTTTAGCAGTGATGGGTGCTTCTTTGCAGCTTTCAAGATCAAGTTCAAGTTGCACTGGGCTGAAGGTGGCTAAAATCCAATCACGCGCCCAGATTTCCTTCGACGGTATGCGGTTGAGCACCCGGCACTTCGATACCGAGTATACAGTTCGTTCTTTTCACACGTTCCTGTTTCCTAATATCTGAGAAGTAAGGTAGGGTTTCTCTTCACCAGCACGGTGAGAGGTCAGCGATTCAGGAAACAATGCAATAATATGCGTGAACAATTTGTGGTGTATGAAATCACTAGCCTAGTCGAGGTAAAGTGAAACACACTCATAGACTGCATGTGGGCTAATTTGCTGTCAGGTTGTCCAGACCTAGACAGATATGATAAAAATGTAAAAATACGTTTTTTTGTTTTTTAAAGTTTTTTATTAGACAATTTGCGGAAATATGATAGATCATTAAACGTCTAATTCCATTTTAAAGCTCAACACATTTGGGAGGCTTACCATACAATCTGGGAGCTTGTTCC
>JACCGJ010014649.1:0-28139 GCA_013407085.1 Atriophallophorus winterbourni
GAATCCACTAGCATGCTGCAATTTCTGCCAAGATCCATGTAAAAAGACAGAACTTAAAGAATATTAGGAAATATTTTCATGGGGTCACGATTTATAGTATTCTTCTATGCATTGGTGTGTAAGTGGGGGATGTGACAAACACATTACGTTCATCATACGCAAGCGCTTTGATTGCTTCACCACGAATCAGTATGTGATTCTGTGTTTGAACATCGTGGTTCGTTGTACGAACATTGGCATTAAAGTACACTCATTTACCATTCATCCACTGTTTCGAGGCTCACTGAAACTAATCTTACTGTCTCCACCTGATGACGGCAAACAGCCTGAAACCGGTAGTGGAATGTAATTTCGGGGGATGTGAGCAACACATTATCATGGTCATCCATGAGGTCTCGATTGCTTGACCAAGAATTACTTTGTGATTCTGTATCGGAATATCGTGGTTCGTAATTCGAAACCCATGTTACAGTAACATTAAAGCATAACTTCGTTTTTACGTAAGTTAATCAATATTTCATGATAATTCTTTTGCTATTCCCGAGATGTACATTTTTATGTAGCATCGCTTTTCACCCACATATCATCTATGAATATGAATTGAGCAGTCTTCAATCTCAACACCGAACCGTAGATTAACAAACACTATCAGATGCGTTTATTTTAGGAGGCTGGTTAAGGTGTATGATTTCCCTATCTATATGGTGAAACGGAGAATTCATTGCAACCTTCCACGCCGCTTAACACTACACTGCAAGTTCTATCCATATCTGAACAACAAACACCACACAATTTGTCGACACTAAAAATATGATTGCGAGCGTCACACGAAACTATGTAGCGTGTACACGGTCAAAGTCAAAGAGGATTCAGTAAAAAACGTGTGGTAGAATAGAATGCAACAGCCATGGATGACCAATCTTCCAGTATCAAAACATCATGTTTGAAATCGCTAGCATGGATTCACACAGTCCTCTAGAATCAGGAACACTGTAAATGGATCGTAAAAATGCCGGGTAGCTCCGTGCAGACAAAACCGAATGTCGGTTTCCGGAGCAAGGCAAAGTGCGAAGCAAATTTTCGAAGTGCCCCATCTGCCCTTCGCAACGGCGAAGCAAAGCGAATATTCGCTGTATAGCAATTTGCTTTTTTAACCATAAATCTTGAATCCACTAGCATGCTGCAATTTCTGCCAAGATCCATGTATAAAGACAGAACTTAAAGAATATTAGGAAATATTTTCATGGGGTCACGATTTATAGTATTCTTTTATGCATTGGTGTGTAAGTGGGGGATGTGACCAACACATTACTTTCATCATACGCAAGCGCTTTGAGTGCTTCACCACGAATCAGTATGTGATTCTGTGTTTGAACATCGTGGTTCGTTGGACGAACATTGGCATTAAAGTACACTCGTTTACCATTAATCCACTGTTTCAATGCTCACTGGTACTAATCTTACTGTCTCTACCTGATGACGGCAAACAGCCAGAAACCGGTAGGGGAGTGTTAATTCGGGGAATGTGAGCAACACATTATTTTGGTCATCCATAAGTCCTTGATTGCTTGACCAAGAATTACTTTGTGATTCTGTATCGGAATATCGTGGTTCGTTATACGAACCACATGTTACAGTAACATTAAAGCATAACTTCGTTTTAACGTAAGTTAATCAATATTTCATGATAATTTTCGTGCTTTTCTTCAGATGTACATTTTTATGGGACTTATGTAGCATCGCTGATCACCCACATATCATCTATGAATATATATTGAGCAGACTTCAATCTCAACCCCGAACCGTAGATTAACAAACACTGTCCGACGCGTATATTTTAGGAGGCTGGTTAAGGTGTATGATTTCCCTATCTATATGGTGAAACGGAGAATTCATTGCAACCTTTCGCGCCGCTTAACACTAGACTACAAGTTCTATCCATATCTGAACAACAAACACCACACAATTTGTCGACACTAAAAATATGATTGCGAGCGTCACACGAAACTATGTAGCGTGTACACGGTCAAAGTCAAAGAGGATTCAGTAAAAAACGTGTGGTAGTATAGAATGCAACAGCCATGGATGACCAATCTTCCAGTATCAAAACATCATGTTTGAAATCGCGAGCCTGGATTCACACAGTCCCCTAGGAATATGAACACTCAACATGGTCGTAGAATGCCGCGTAGCTTCCGTGCAGACAAAACCGAATGTTCGTTTTTTCGGGCGAAGGCAAATGTGCGAAAGCAATTTCGAAGTGCCCCATCTGACCTTCGCAACGGCGACCAAGCAATTATTCGCTGTACAGAATTTGCTTTTTTAAACCATAAATCTTGATCCCTAGCATGCTCAATTTCTGACAATATCCATGTATAAAGACAGAACTTAAAGAAATGAGCAATAGTTTCAAGGGGGTGTCAAGATTTTAGTTAGTCCGTTGATGCATTGGTGTGTAATTGGCGGATTGTGACCAACACATTCTTTCATCCATACGCAGCGCTGTGAGTGCTTCACCACAAATCAGTATGTGATTCTAATGGAAAAAGCACGTTTTTATTTGCCCTAAAAACTCAATATTTTGAGATATTACGACGCTAGGTCTTGCCTTGTAACAGAATGTAATTATATACATGATTATAATTTGATCATAACGTTTATAATTTGATCATATTCACCCTTCATTCTGATTGGTCCATCTAGTCCTTGACACGGTTTTAATGCGCTATTTTCCAAGGTCATTTCCTTTTACATTCTCAGCCTATATATATGGATGAGTAAACCATGTTTGTTATTATTGGAAGTGAGCTGCCATACGAACTTCTCTGAAGCCTTGGTCTTCTCTCTCAATAATCGGTTGGGCAATATTGTGGAAAGCATATCCGGTGCATTATCAGCTACATATCAAGAACGTAACAGTTTGGCGACGGGTTTATTCAAGTGTACGAAATCCTGGGTGCACAATCAGATAGATTCATTTTGGCGCGAGAAATGATGATAATGGAACTTCTTCTGCAGAAGCAAGTACCAATCACAGAACCTCGTGCTATTCCACCCTCCGTTGACGGAATTTCGAACAGCATCGCAGAATTCTCCTATGATCCGGAAGCTAACGTCACATTTGAAACTTGGTTCAGGCGTTATGAAGATCTTTTTCGTGTTGATTTCTCAGCCCAAGATGATGCATGGAAAGTCCGGCTGCTGCTACGTAAACTTAGCCCAGCAGAGCTGGATAAGTACTGTAACCTGATCCTTCCCAAGAATCCTCGGGATAGAACTTTTGATGAGACGATCAAGTCACTGATTGAACTTTTCGGTGAGCAGGTATCTCTCTTCAACACATGTTACAGGTGCCTCAAGCTGAAAATGAACGAAACTGACGACTTCCTGACGCACATGGGCATTGTCAATCGCGAATGCGAACGCTTCAAGTTGCGGTCCCTCACAGACGACCAGTTCAAGTCCTTGATATTCAAATGCAGCCTGGTGTCTCCGCGTTTCGCTGATATTCGAACGCGACTGCTCAACAAACTTGAGCAAGAACCCTCATTCACTCTCCAAGCCATTGGTGATGAATATCTACGACTGGTCCGTCTCCAAGAATATTCGGCAATGATTCAAAATGGGAATCATGGCACCGACACCGTCCATGCCGTTCAGCACAGCAATTGGCATTCGTCACAAGTTTCCAGCGCAAAGAAGCCACCGTCTCCATGTTGGCATTGCGGAGCCTGGCACTATGTCCGATATTGTCCCTTCAAACAGCACCGTTGCAGTCAGTGCAACGTCACAGGCCACAAAGAAGGATTCTGCAGATCCAGAACGAAACAACAAGTTTCGTCGAAACCAAAGATTTCGAGGCCCTTTTCAAAGCCGCAGCAAACCCAGCACAGATTTTCATCGGATCAGCCAATCAATGCTGTGTGCAACCAAATCCAGTGCAGCAGTGCACCTTCTGACAGGATTGCAGTTATATCTACTGAGCAGTATGTACGTGATCAGTTAACCACAGCAGTCCGAAACCTTCCTGTGACAGTCGCAGATATCAAGAGGACCCTGAACGACGACGAGGTTCTCTCAGAAGCTATCAGGTATGTTCAATCTGGATGGCCTAGGCTAGCACCACAATTGACTGACAATCAACTGTTCCAAAGACGGAAATCCTTATCAATCGTGGATGACTGTCTCATGTTTGGGGCTCGAGTCGTAATTCCCGCTGCTTTGCGTCAACGGGTAATACGTCAATTTCATGCTGGACATCCGGGGATCAATCGGATGAAAGCAATCGCCCGAAGTTTCGCCTACTGGCCAGGGATGGACGCTGACATCACCGAGTTTGTCAGGCGCTGTACCAATTGTCAACAAGCGGCAAAACTTCCTGCTCACGCAACACCGGTTCCGTGGCCTCGACCTGACAAAGCATGGTCGCGTATCCACATTGAATTCGCCGGCCCACTCAACGGAACCACCTACTTAGTCTTGGTAGACGCTTATTCAAAATGGCCAGAAATCGTCCCGCTCTCTCCTGCCACAAGTTCGACCACAATCGTAGCACTCACTTCGCTATTCAGCCAACACGGAGTTCCCGACACCATTGTCTCAGATAATGGATCCCAATTCACATCAGCTCATTTTGCCGAATTCTGCAAGAAGAATGCAATGGAGCATATCCGGACTCCGATCTACCATCCCCAATCGAACGGACAAGCGGAGAGGTTTGTCGACACATTCAAAAGAGCAATGCTCAAGTCTCGAGAGGAGGGGACTACCGTCGACAACTTGCAACGATTCCTGTTAGTCTACCGGACGACCCCACACGAATCCCTGATGAATAGTCAAACGCCAGCAGAGGCACTAATGGGTAGGAAACTTCGTACAGTCAATAACGCAATGGTCCCGAAGCCACCGCAACCTCAGGTTCATCAGCATCTCAGTCAAAGGAGCTTCAAAGTGGGATCCAGCGTCTATGCTCGTGATTATCGACAACGAAGAAACCCATGGATCGAGGGCAAGGTTGTATTTCGGAGAGGTAGCGTCATGTTCGACATCCAAGTTGGAAACGATATTTGGATACGCCATCTCAATCAATTGAGACCAAGAGAAGGACAGTCGGAGTTAGAACCTGTGGAACCAGTGAATCTTCCGTTGGATCTTCTATTTGATACCTTCCAGCTCCCATCATCTCCGGTTGAAATACCACCTTGACATTATCGCTCCCGATCGCGCAATAGAACCCCGACGATGTACTAACCGAAGACGCAAGACTGTCGTACCACTTCAAGTGAACCCCAAGCTCTGTCGGTACTGAGTCACATTTAAAAAGGGAGGTAATGGGAAAAGACGTTTATTTTCCCTAAAAACTCAATATCTTTGAAGATATTACGACTCTATATTGACACTATGTCAACATAGATTTGAATTATTTGGCGCGAAAAACATGATTATAATTTGATCATATTCGCCCTTTATTCTGATTGGCCCATCGAGTCCTTTACACGGTTTTAATGTGCTATTTTCCAAGGTCATTTCCTTTTACATTCTCAGTCTATATATATGGATGAGTAAACCATGTTTATTATTGGAAGCTTCTCTGAAGCTTTGGTCTTCTCTCTCAATAATCGGTTGGGCAATATTGTGGAAAGCATATCCGGTGCATTATTAGCTCCATATCAAGAACGTAACACATTTGCATGCTAATTCTGTCGACATGCGACCTTTGAAGAAGAAGAATGACTTTATTCGTGTGCACCTGCATATTCGTAGAAAAATTCATGCCACGAGGCATCCAAAGCAGCAGCTACGATATGCAAGCGATTAGTTCACCAAGCAGCTTATTCCAGAAGCTTGTGATTGTTTAACAGGAAAAGAGTCTTGAAGCCAGGAATCTGATACACCTAGGAGCCTAGATTTACTTTTGGAGGCTTTCAACATTAATTACAGCCATATACTACGCACACTGCAAGCATTTGTGTATAGTATGCTCACAGCATTTCGATGTACTTCGCCTAATTTTGGGGAACACTCGAGCGCAGAACCCGAGGTATTACCGAGTTTTTTGGTGTCCGAATATGGTAGGACATGAGTACTCAATAGTCAATAGTCACTAGTATATTATGGTACAAAAGCTATGAGCTTAAAATATAACCATAGGATAGTCAGTACAGGGGGTCGGGTGGAGTTCAGCGGGTTCGGCGTCAATCGCCAAAGTTCAGTAAAGGGTGTGGTTATGTATGATAACTGTATGTGGAATCTATGTAGTTGGAACTTAATGAAATCAACGTGAAATTTTGCTCTCCTGAATCTGTTTTTTCATTCGTAACAAATTTTCTAGATAATGGTTGCTCGTAGATCAAAAGTTACTAAGAGTAGTCTTGAGAATTCTTCACTGCAACAAAATGCACGTAGAAAAGCTCCTGAACCCCAAAAGCCGTCTGAAGCTACAGTCAATTGCGGTAAAGCCGGTTGTTCCACCCCTGTTCTTGAAGGGATAGAATGTAGCATCTGCTCTTCCTGGTTTCATCCTGGTTGCTCGGGTTTGACGTCCGCTCTTTTTAATGAACACAAACAAAACGCAAGTAAGCTTTGGCTCTGTGCAGCATGCTCGATAAACCCAACTGTCTGTTGTCTGCTATCGTTGTTAGACTAACAGTCTAAGAAAATCGCAACTCTTGAAAGTAGACTGCACCGGTTAGAAAACAGCCATAGTTCTCTGTGTACTCGTCAACAGTCCGAGTTGAAAAGGGTTGCTGTTCCTTCTGTCCCGAAAGCGAAGCACACATTTGGGTCGTTGGTTGCTGGAATCTCATCTGTAACTGAAACACCGATGACATTGGCTACAACTGCTGCTTCTGCGGCGATCTCCACTGGTTCTAAGTACACACCCGTACATACGATTCCGGGGATTGCAAAAGACAACACTCGTGCCAAGTTCACAGCAGTGAAGAAAGTGGCCACCGCAACAAGCTCCCGTTGCAATGAGGTGCTAACCGTGATATGCACCAATGTGCCAGAGGCAAATTCGCCTTGTTTCAAAACTCGCCAGGTGCAAGATGCACAACAGTGGCAGACGATATGTGACTCAATGAAGGTTTCTGCAGAGGCCGGGAACATTGTACGTCTGTCCAGGCATCATAAATCATTACATATTGGCGAGCCTAGACTATTGCGAATCACCCTAACATCCTTGGAGGATGTTGAATCCGTCTTACTCTCTGCATACACTTTGCGCAACAGCAATTCACCCATCCGCATATTTCCGGACGTGTCATGGGCTGAGCGACAAGCCAAGAAAGAAACGAACTTCGACTGGAAGTTGGAGAATGACAAGAAAAGCGTTTTTATTCATGGCGTTCCAGAACTAAATGGCGATGATGCCAATAAAAACACTACACACGACTGCAAGCAGTGGCGTTTCATACAACAACAAAGTAAAATCACTGACAATCTGACGATTGGTTTGAAACGTTTACCTGTTTCCCCCAGTTACAAGGGCTCTGGGCCCCGCATACTCAAAGTAACTTTTCAATCAGAATCCATGGTGAATGATGCGTTACAGAGTTGGTACCGATACAAACGTTTTGCACCTTCCGAGATTCGCCTCCGTTCTGCCCTCGATAAAAAGCGAATCGACAAGCTTCAGTGTGATTCTGCCGATAAAAGTGTTGATGCCTCAAAAAACTTAAGCCAGCCGGTCCTATTAGGATCGGCGTAATGGACGCCCAAAACAACTCTGCAGACTCCGCCCTATCGCGCGAGGGCCTGAAGTGTTTCTATGCGAACGCCCAAGGCCTACTCAGTAAACTTCCTGAACTTCGTCTTCGACACGCTGCTCAACGCTTCGACGTGATAGCTGTGACTGAGACATGGTTATCATCTTCCGTTGCAGACGCCGAAATTTCACTTCCTGGTATGATTGTCATTCGGAAAGATCGTCCCACCAAGGGTGGTGGAGTTCTTTTGTACCATAACTCCTCACTCCACTGTGAACCACTATCTCACATTCATCTGCAAACCATAGATTCAGTGTGGTGCCGCTTGCAGTTTAGAAACAGTGACTCTGCTCTACTGTCTGTGATCTACCGCCCACCAAATGCTCAACCTGTTGTTGATGTCAACCTATTACACTCCTTACGATTCGCCTTATCAATGCAACATAGTCACGTCTTGTTGATGAGAGATTTCAATTCACCCAGTTTGACTGTTGAACCCTCCCGCGATACTTGTGCTTGGGAGCTGCGTGAACTGATAGGAAGTCACCCTTTGTACAATCACGTGACTGAACCGACACGTTTTCGTGGAACTGACACGCCTTCTCTATTGGACCTCTTACTGACGAATGAGGAGTTGATGATTGAGGAAATCTCGAGTGAAACTCCGTTAGGCAAAAGCGACCATATAGTTTTAACTTTTGACTTTGTGTGCTATGCTAACTACCTCAACCATGAGGACTCTCAGTTACGGACGGTCACTGACTACGGCATTTTCTATGACGTTGTAGCCGCTAATAGCTTCGATTTCATGTTAGAGGACGGTCCGGATTCAGTTTGGCAAAATTTTGTTACCAAGTGGCACCAGATGCTAGAGCTTTCTTCAGTCTCAAAACCCGTCCTGCGAAAAACCACCGACACATTCATTCGGAGCAGAACTCGTAAATGGATGTGCCGCAGAAATGCTGCGTGGACTGAGTTCAAACTGACACAACTGCCAAATGATTGGGAGTGTTACAGAAAATTACGAAATCATTGCACGGGACTGGTGCGCCAGGATAAATTTGATTATCAAAGTAAACTCACCGGTCAATTCCTGGAAAACAATAAGCTCTTGTACAAATTTATCAACAATAAACGGAAGGTTCAGACTGGTATCCCTTCACTTACCACCAGTATAGGTTCCACGACGACATCAAAGGATGCGGCAAATGTTTTAAGATCACATTACATGCCGATTTTCCAAAACCCCTCTCTAATTTTCCCCATGCTTTTGACCCCATCATCTCAACCTTCTTGTATTATGTTTTCTGCCAGCAAAGTTCGGGAAAAAATCATGCAACTTCGACTCAACTCATCACCGGGTATCGACTGTATCACACCGAAAGCATTGTGCGCAGTTGCCGATCAACTTTGCGAACCTCTCGCGGCTTATTTCCAAAAATTGATGGATAACTCTGAAGTCCCTACTGGTTGGAAGGAAGGTATCATCACTCCCATTTTCAAAGGTGGAAGCCGTAGTGATCCTGCCAATTACCGTCCAGTCACCCTTCTCCCAGTGTTATCCAAGGTGATGGAAGCCATTGTTGCCGATGAAATTATGGCTTTTGTGAATAGTTCCTATTTCATCGCTGCAGAACAACATGGATTTCGTAAAAAGCATTCTTGTACCACAAATTTGCTTTTAGCCAGAGACTACTGGACTAAAGCTGCTGACGAAGGTCAGGGTATTGACGTCATTTGCTTGGATTTCTCTAAGGCATTTGACCGAGTTGACCATGCGATATTGCTTCACAAGCTGCAAGCATCGGGTATTCCACCCGTGTTGCTGTCCTGGGTTGCTGAATTCCTACGTTCGCGAAACCTTCGGGTGCGTGTTAGACAGACCCTTTCAGAGCCATTCCCAATTCACTGCGGAGTACCTCAGGGGTCCGTTCTTGGCCCGCGTTTATTTTTGATATTTATCAACGACATTGGTGGGTACGTCGAATCACCATTTCTCTTTTTCGCGAATGATATCAAGATTTGGCGGGTCATAAACTCACCCAGCGATACAAGGAAACTTCAATTCGACTTGGATTCATTACACGCATGGTCTACGATCAATCGCATACCATTCAACATCGACAAATGCCACGCATTCGTCTTCCTGGCGACCCTGGCTATAATCTGGGTGGCAAGATGCTCGCTGTCACGATGCAAGAAAAAGATCTTGGGGTGATTATACAAAATGACTTGGGCTGCTCTGCTCAGTGTAGTAGAGCTTCAACCGTGGCAAATAGAAACGTTGGGCTTTTAAAACGTGCGTTCGGAACAATCGATCCACGTCTCTTCCCGTTTCTTCTTCAGGCGTACATCAGGCCACACTTGGAGTATGCTGTCTCCGTCTGGAACCCATGGTTGAAACGTGACCAGCACGCCCTAGAACAGCCGCAGAGACGTTCTACGAAGCTTGTCAAGGGGCTTAGCTCCGTCAGCTATGAGGAACGTCTTACGACTTTACAATTATTCTCTACAAACTATCGTCGTATCCGAGGCGATCTGATCCTTGCGTATCGGATATTGACGGAAGAAACTCACCCATGTAGGGGTATGCTTAAAATGGCCCCATACTCAGCAAATCGTGGTCATCACTTGAAATTAGCTCATCTGCATAGTAGATTGGACTGCCGCAGATACTCCTTTGCCGTCCGGATTCCTCGTGCTTGGAACGCACTACCCCTTTCGGTTATTTCTGCCCCATCCCTAATTATTTTTAAAAAACGCCTTGACCTCCATTTTTATCACACGATACACAATTCTTAATTATCCTTTTTACGCTTATATTCTATGTGATACTGCACCATATCTTTCCCTCTTTCCACAGCGTTTCCGTCCCAGAAAATATGGATCACATTTCCCTTCGACCACTTTGCTGAACTGCTGAAACTTCTTGAGACTGTAGCGGTTGATTCAGCGGAGATTTCACCACTAACAAAGTACGTCTCTGGTTATTGAACGCAATAAACCGGAACACAGTTCTCAACGTAACACGGCATACAGATCTCAAACAATCAGACGATAGACTTGTCCCAAAGCAGAACACGAGCGCGGCGTGAATCGTATATTCAAATTGTGTACATATTTAACATGTTTAATTATAACAAAACAAATGACAAAATATGTAGGATTAATGTAATAAAATATACCATGATGAAAAGACCATAATACCCCCTCCCTAGAGCGTTAGAAGAGAGTGAAACGCTCGAAACGAAAAGTTAATCCGCATAGTCTGCAAGATTTGCGGGCCACCTGACGGTACGACCGGAACGAGTTCGGGGACGGATGGGGGGTGAGTATATACATGGTTGGGTAGACTGTGTGGACTGTGATGAATGTTCACTTGGATTTGAGGGACTGGGTGGGGATGGAATAACTACAGTCTCAGCAGTGCTTCCAATCGTGGTGGGAACAACGTCATGTTCGGAAGAGACAGCAGACTCAACATAGGCGACTTTGAGACGATCAATGCTGACGGTGTCGTGCTCACCATTCTTGTCGATGACAAAATACTTTGCATGTCTGCTGATTACTTTGAAAGGGCCAGCGTAGGGAGGTTGAAGAGGTCTACGAACCTGATCCGTTCTAACAAAAACAAAATCACATGTTCGCAAATCGGCAGGAAGATAAAAAGGACGGGTATTGGAACGGGTAGGAGTTACGCGTAATTGACGCATTAATGTTCGTAAACGATTGACGTAATGAGGAATGCTAACGTCAATTGGAACGTCAGGCGATGCGATCAACTCACCTGGGAGACGAAGTGTCATGCCATATAGTAACTCAGCCGCAGAACAACCAAGATCTTCTTTCACAGACGTACGGATACCGATAAGAATTAATGGCAAATGCTCTGCCCAATACTCTGTATTTCCATGAGACATCAACGCAGCCTTCAACTGGCGATGAAATCTTTCTACCAGACCATTAGCACAGGGATGATATGCTGTTGTTCGAATGTGGTTCGTACCAAGAAGGTTATTTAACTCACGAAACAGGGTCGAATGAAATTGGGATCCACGGTCAGTGGTTATGGTTGATGGAACACCAAAGTTGCTAATCCAACTTTGCAGGAAAGTTTTCGCCACCGTTTCCGCACTAATGTCAGGAATAGGAACAGCTACGGGCCAACGGGTGAAACGATCAATAAAAGTGAGAATGTATGTAAAACCATTGGATATAGCCATGGGACCTACCAGATCGATGTGGACATGTTGGAAACGTTCGCGCGGTACAGGAAATAATACAGGGGCGCTGATGGTATGACGCTGTACTTTGCTGTGTTGACACTGGATGCAAGATTTAGTCCATGATTGAATGTCTTTATGCATACTCGGCCAGATAAAACGCTCGCTGATAAGTTTGCGAGTAGCGCGGATACCGGGAATAGATAGACCGTGGATTTGATCAAAAACAATTCGTCTGAAGGAAGCGGGAACCAAAGGACGGGGTTGGGTAGTAGAAAAATCACACAATATATGCAAGTTTGAATTGGGCACAGGAATTTGTCGAACACGAGAAAATGATGATGTGTCGTACTGTTGGAGTTCCGGGTCGTTCTGTTGAGCAAGGGCTAGCTGCTGTAGATCCAAGGGGGAAAGACGGACTGCAGAAATTTCCATACGGGAAAATGCATCAGCAACAGTATTGGACGGTCCAGACAAATATTTAATATCACTTGTGAATTGGGAAATAAAGTCCAAATGTCGGATCTCACGAGGTGAATATTTATCTGAAGCAGCAGCAAGGGCAAATGTTAAGGGCTTGTGATCGGTCCAAACAGTGGAATTGCGACCTTCTAGCAAATGGCGAAAATGACGTATTGCATAATAGATGGCCAACAATTCACGACCAAACGTACTATATCGTGTCTGAGCTGGTTGGAGACGTCGGGAAAAGAAAGCAAGTGGTTTGGTGATACCGTCGACTTCTTGTTGAAGGACTGCACCGACTGCTTCTTGAGAGGCGTCTGTGGCTAGTGATAACTCCGCATTGGAACACGTAGACATGTACGTCAGTGAAGTAGCTGCGTTCAAGGCAGATTTTAAACATTCGAACGACTTGATGGCGTTGTCATTCATCTTAAAATCGCGCTCCTTGCCGCGTAGTAAATCTGTCATTGGCTGTGATACAGCGGCACAATGTGGAATGAACCGCCTATAATAGTTCACAAGACCGAGAAAACGTCTCAACTGGCGAAGGGAAGTTGGACAGGGATACTCACTGATGGCAGATACTTTTTGTGGTACAGGTTTGATACCAGAGCTGTCGACAAAATGACCGAGTATTTCCAAGGAAGCAACTCCAAACAAACATTTGTCATGATTGACAATAATGCCGTAATGTGACAAACGCTGAAAAACTGTACGCAGGTGTTCAACGTGTTCTGTAGGAGTGGAACTGGCGATAAGAACATCATCAATATACACATGAACAAAAGACAAACCTTGAAAAACCTGATCCATGAATCTCTGGAATGTTTGAGCAGCATTTCGTAGGCCAAATGGCATTTTTAGAAATTCAAACAAACCGAATGGATGAGTGATTGCGGTCTTTGGGATGTCTTCTTCAGTGACGGGTATCTGATGATAGGCACGAACTAAATCCAACTTGGAGAAAACGGATTTGCCGTTAAGGGATAGGGCAAAATCGTGTATGTGGGGGATAGGATAACGATCAGGGACAGTCACTCGATTTAGGGCACGATAATCACCACATGGACGCCAGGCGTCCGCTTTGTTCTTTTCAACCATGTGCAGAGGGGTAGCCCAGGGAGAATGAGAGGGTCGAATGATACCAAGCTCCAACATGTGCTCGAATTCCAATTTGGCAACTTCAAGCTTTTTGGGAGCCAATCTGCGAGGTTTGTTAAAAATGGGCGGACCGCGGGTCAAAATATGGTGTTTGACATCGTGTTTGACAGGAGTAGTAGAGGATGAAGGTTTAAAAATATCAGCAAATTCTGTCACGAGGGAACTGTATGTAGAGGATGTGTCTGGGATAAGCACACGAATTGTTTGTATGGGTGAATTACAGAAAACTCCTAATGTATTAAGCTTTGTTAAATTGTCAATGAGCTTACGATTAGCCAAATCAACAGAAAGATTAAAATTAGAAAGGAAGTCTGCACCCAAAATTGGCACTTTTACATCCGCCACAATGAATATCCACCGAAAGTTACGTCTGAGACCTAATTCGACAGAAAGTGATCTTCATATTCATTGCACCTGGTGAGAAGTTCCCTAAGTTCCTGGTCCTCCTCCTCAGAAGCGCCGGGTGCCCTGTATAAGCAGCCTAACGCAAAAGAAAGCTGACCGTCTGTGACGATTGTCGAGACCAGCTGGATGCCGAAGGTGGCCATTTTGATGCCAGAGTCTTGGTATTTAATACCATGTTGTAGTAGTATTATAGCTCCTCCTCCGCGTCTACCATCTGGTCTATCCGATCTGATGGCTGTATATGTCGCAAGAAGATCAACTGGAATAATGTCTGCATCTTGAAGCCAGGTCTCTGATATACCTAGGATCCTAGATTTACTATTGGAGGCTTTCTGCATTAATTCCAGCCATTTACTACGCACGCTGCAAGCATTTGTGTATAGTATGCTCACAGCATTTAGATGTACCCCGCCTAATTTCGGACAACCCTCGGGCGCAAAACCCGAGGTATTACCAAGTTTTTTGGAATGTCCAAATTAGTGCTGTGTGGAGAATCTACGTCGCTGGAAAGTTGCGGCGTAGAAGTTCTTAATGCAGGAGCGTTGAGCGCATACGAAGCGAGGCTTTCGTTTGCTGCATCACAACTTAGCCACGATTCGTCCCCTATATTTTCTACCACCACTTGAGCGTTCTTGATTGAAATATCCGCTGTTGCGGAGTTATTCAATCGGCGCTTATCAGGGTTGCTCGTCGGTTTTGCTACTTTGCTACCCGAACGCTGGAACGCAAAATAATTTGCTGAAACTGGGCGGCTATCTGGCACCAATCTATACAAACCATTTGTATTGGTATGTATTTGGTCGCCTTTAGAGAGAAACAGGTCTCTGTCTCTCTGATTTCTGAATTCCACCAAGATTGGCCTTGCTTGGTTTCCTTTCTCATACAGACCGATTCTGTGTACCCGAACTATCTGTAGATTGGGCTTAAGGTCTGCCAGACGCAGTAAATTTTGTACGCACTTGCGATCTAAACTGCGTCGTGCTTTAACCTCCTGTATAAAAGGCTCTTGCTCGTTATGGATCAGAATGTTTCTGGTCCTGGTTTTCAATGTTTTCTCGGGAAAAGTGCCTTTTTTCTGCAACGCTCGCAATTCGCTTCGGATTGAAGCCAATTGCGAGTTAATCGTCGCTAAATTATCGAGACGCGGCTCGGTTTTTTTACTTGTTGGGGAGCGCGGTAACTTTCGAGCTGGCTGGCTCTTTTTCTGACGCTGACTAACAACATTGTTGCTAGTTTTACCCTGACTTCCTTCCGCAGATTTTCGTACATCTGCCGGCGTATGCAAGGTTGGTTTGTGCGATGCTGCAACTTGCGCGTAAGATTGTTGTGTTGGTTCCTGCAATGTTGCGAGTAATTGGGAAACTTGCTTACGATAAGCCTCCCGTGCAACTTCTTTGCATTCCATGCAGACAAATTCGAACCATGTATGGGCTGCATATATGGTGTACTGGACTTTGGTATGCCAGAGCACCTTTGGTGCGCCCAGCGTCTGCATGTACAACACTCAATACCTTTGGCTACATGTTTACCACAACCAGCCTTTAAGCATGGAAAAGTATTTTGAGCCATAATGGAGATATATGAAGTAAATATTTATATCTTAGAAATGCAGGTAATATAGATCGCACTTTCACAGAATCGGCAAAATATGGTAATATTTAATCAGAGCGTGAGAAATACAACCAAATTGAACGTACCGCCAAAGTTCAAGTGACCGAACCGAAAGTGACTCTCAGGCACGTCGCCGAGACTGACATGTTGGACAGCACGATAATGCCTAAGTCCCTTTCTGATGAAGTCGTCTTAATTGGGTGTAATCCCAGGTAATCGCTTGGGCTGGAGTTTGTACGCGTTGAAAGGACGCGGCATTTCTCTGTATTGAACAGTAAGCAATTTTCGAGTGACCACACATAAAGCGAATTGAGGTCGTCCTGTAGTTGATCAATGTCGTGTTGACATGTGATGACTCTCCAGAGTTCCATGTCGTCGACATACATGAGCGTATGGGAATCAATGGCTTGAACGACATCATCAATGAAGGATAGGAATAGGGTTGGCCCGAGTACAGAGCCTTGAGGGACACCGCTGGGAATGCTGAAACTTGAAGAGAGACATCTGTAGGAATTATTCCCAATTTATATAATTCCTTAATAATTCCAAAAGTAAGTTTCTTTTCATATACGTTTTCCATCATGATGCCGTGTGTCGTTTTGTTTAAATCAACTGAACACACTTGAGCTTCCTACAGCGTGAACGTCTTTTTTATGTTATTTTCTTTTTTTCAATCTCTGCTCCTGAATTAATTGCATCCTCTTTGTTTGATTATTTCGATGCAAACTAGATGAAACTTTATTACTGTGTGACATTGCGCGAAAAAAATTAACTTTCTCACCCTTGTAAATTTACCATCCTTTATTAAACGGAAAAATGTTTAAAAATTCCGCTTGAAAAGGTCATTTTACAATTTGTTTATTTTCAGTTCAGTTTGCACAGGACAGTATGTGGCTAACGAGCCAATCGAGCGTCCAGAATTTCTTTCGGTGGAAAGCTGCAGAGAAGCAACCACCACTGCCAAAGCGTTTTTTCTTATTGTGATTTGGATATCCTCGACGATCGCGCCGCCAAGGATAAGCCAATCGAGCGTCCAGAATTTCCGTCTGTGGAAAGCTTCAAAGGAGCGCCCACCACTGCCAAAGTTGGTTCATTTTCCTCTGGTATTCTCGTCGTATGCGAAGGTACGTCCGATGTTTTCCAAGCCGTCCTCTGGTCCCAGAATTTGTAGCTGCGACTGAGAAAAACGGAAAGGGTTTCTCTTCACCAAGCCGGTGAGAGGTTAGCTATGGAAAATTGGTGCGTACATTTAAAACATGACATTTAAAACGAGGCATTATATAACAGGATTTTTTTGTTTTTTTTAAATTGTGGTCAAGACCATATAATTTCAAAATGAACAAAAAATGGACAATTCTGACGACAGACAACCTGCATATTCACGGGAAAAAGTCTGGGAAAAGCCCAAGCCACAAGGCATCTAAACCCCTTTTGAATGCACCTATTGATGTGCAAGCTATTAGTTCCTCAGGCAGCTTGTTCCAGAAGCTTACCACTCTTTCACTGAAAAAGTGTTGCCTAAGATTCAGACGGCTGTGGTTTTTCGCGAGCTTCAATGTATGTCCTCTAGTTGAGGGGTTGATCGCTCGAGAGAACAGGATTTGACAGCCCTCGTCGCCTAAGCCTTTCAGGATTTTGAAAGTTTCTATGAGGTCACCCCGTAGACGCCGACGCCGAAGGGAGAAGAGACCTAAAGAAATTAGACGTTCTTCGTAGGGTTTCCCAAACATACCTTCAACCATTTTGGTAGCCAGTCGTTGGACTCTTTCTAATAGTAATATGTCCTTTTGAAAGAAGGGGCTCCAGGCTTGCACGCAGTATTCTAAATGCGGCCTGACAATCGCCGTATATAAAGGGATAAACACTTCCGGCGTTCTACATGTCAGAACGGATTTAAGCCTAAAGAGTTCTCCTCTAGCTCGTTGTGCAGCGGTGGCACACTGCGCAGCCCATTTGAAGTCCGCTGTTACGACTATACCCAAATCCTTAATCCTCTGAATAGATTGAAAGTCGATCCTACCGTTATTCGCAGTTACTGTAATTCTGTCGACTGCTGCAGACAACAGATGACATTTACTATAGTTCAGAGGAAGATCCCAATCCTGCGACCATTTAATGACCTTTTCAATATCTCTCAACAAATCACCGTGATCACTGGATCCGGTGAATTTGACATCATCAGCAAACATGTAGCAGGGACATGACAACTGCGATGCCAGATCATCGATGAAGATCAGAAAAAGTATTGGGCCTAATACTGAACCTTGTGGGACCCCACTGGTAACTGTTGCGAATTCAGAGGTAGTATCGCCTACACGGACCTGGAAGGATCTATCACGAAGAAAACTGGTTATCCAGTCGTGAAGCTTACCAGATATGCCTTTGGCCGAGAGCTTCATCCCTAGGAACCTGTGACTAACCGAGTCGAACGCCTTACTAAAGTCTAAGTAAAAGACCTCTACCCGTCCGCCTTCATCCAGTGTCTTAGAAACTCGATCTAAAAAGCATAAAAGATTTGAGAGACACGACCTTCCTTTAAGAAAGCCATGTTGAACCGTGCTTAATGATGAATTGTGCACGAGGTGGCTGCACAATCGATCCCTGATAAGTCTCTCCAAGGTTTTACATAAAACACTAGTCAAGCTTACCGGTCGGAAATTCTTAACTATGTTTGCGCAACCTCCCTTTGGAATGGGTACGACAATGGCTTTCTTCCAGTCATCTGGTAGGATGCCTTTGCAGAACGATTCGTTATATAACTCACATAGAGGCCCTGCTAGTACCGTAGATATTTCCTTTACAATTTTAGGATGCACATCGTCAGGTCCGGCGGATTTATTTCCGTCTAGATTCTTTAGGACACGTGCGACATCATCCGTGCAAAAAACTACTTCGCTTAGTGAGGCACCCATTTCCGTATTAAGAGTTGGGACTGAGTGAATCGCATCCCCGCCATCCATTCTATGTACGCTTCGAAAATAATCCAGCAAAGCTGCTGCCTTTTCGGGGTCAGAATTGGCTTTCTGGCCATTGTCTAATATTAGGGTACCTATGTGCTCCCTTGTCTTACCCTTAGACTGAACATAACTATAATACTTCTTAGGGTACTTTTTAGCAGACTTCGCCAGGTAAGTTTCGTAGCATCGCTTAAGCTTCCGTTGTAGCTTTACTGTGTTGTTCCTCGAAGCCTTATAGCACGACCAATTTCTATAGGTTGGCAAGGCTGTGTATCTCCGCCAGTGTCTGTCGCGCCTAATAATGTTGCGTCGCACCGCAGGAGTCCACCAAGGTGGCTTGTTCTTTAGCCGTATAGGTCGGAAAGGACAGTAAAGGTCTTGAAGACTTAAAATATTGCGCTTAATAACCGACCATTTACTTTCGATGTCATTGGTTTCAGAGAACCAGTCACATCGTAAAGCGGAAAGCCGCACAGCATTCCAGTCAACTCGATTTAGATTACGCCTGTATTTGACTGGTGGCTTATGAAAACAGAGAATTGCCTGGAATATTATGGTGACATGGTCACTTTTCCCTAAAGGTGAGTCGTAAGAGAGGTTTTGGACATCTTTAGGACCTTTAGACAAAAGTAGGTCCAGTGTAGATGGTGAATGTCCATCTCTGTACCTAGTTTTCTCACTTACGTGCTGATGAAGCGCACTGGAGTGCATCCAATCGAGATATACCTGGGAAATTCTATCACAGGTTGTCTGAGTGTCCCAGTCAATACCCGGTAAGTTGAAGTCACCTATTAAATAGACTCGTGGGGCAGTTTTGAGCAACCTGGTGAGAAGTTCCCTAAGTTCCTGGTCCTCCTCCTCAGAAGCGCCGGGTGCCCTGTATAAGCAGCCTAACGCAAAAGAAAGCTTACCGTCTGTGACGATTGTCGAGACCAGCTGGATGCCGAAGGTGGCCATTTTGATGCCAGAGTCTTGGTATTTAATACCATGTTGTAGTAGTATTATAGCTCCTCCTCCGCGTCTACCATCTGGTCTATCCGATCTGATGGCTGTATATGTCGAAAGAAGATCAACTGGAATAATGTCTGCATCTTGAAGCCAGGTCTCTGATATACCTAGGATCCTAGATTTACTATTGGAGGCTTTCTGCATTAATTCCAGCCATTTACTACGCACGCTGCAAGCATTTGTGTATAGTATGCTCACAGCATTTCGATGTACCCCGCCTAATTTCGGACAACCCTCGGGCGCAAAACCCGAGGTATTACCAAGTTTTTTGGTATGTCCAAATTAGTGCTGTGTGGAGAATCTACGTCGCTGGAAGGTTGTGGCGTAGAGGTTCTTAATGCAGGAGCGTTGAGCGCATACGAAGCGAGGCTTTCGTTTGCTGCATCACAACTTAGCCAAGATTCGTCCCCTATATTTTCTACCACCACTTGAGCGTTCTTGATTGAAATATCCGCTGTTGCGGAGTTATTCAATCGGCGCTTATCAGGGTTGCTCTTCGGTTTTGCTACTTTGCTACCCGAACGCTGGAACGCAAAATAATTTGCTGAAACTGGGCGGCTATCTGGCACCAATCTATACAAACCATTTGTATTGGTATGTATTTGGTCGCCTTTAGAGAGAAACAGGTCTCTGTCTCTCTGATTTCTGAATTCCACCAAGATTGGCCTTGCTTGGTTTCCTTTCTTATACAGACCGATTCTGTGTACCCGAACTATCTGTAGATTGGGCTTAAGGTCTGCCAGACGCAGTAAATTTTGTACGCATTTGCGATCTAAACTGCGTCGTGCTTTAGCCTCCTGTATAAAAGGCTCTTGCTCGTTATGGATCAGAATGTTTCTGGTCCTGGTTTTCAAACTTTTCTCGGGAAAAGTGCCTTTTTTCTGCAACGCTCGCAATTCGCTTCGGATTGAAGCCAATTGCGAGTTAATCGTCGCTAAATTATCGAGACGCGGCTCGGTTTTCTTGCACATCGTACACATTGATAACCTGATCATGTTTTGCATGCCTTGGTTTACCAAGAATATAGTATTATTATTTTTATTATAACTTGCCTGGTGCCGAAACACTAATTAATTGTTTTAGATTACTGACCCAGAATATTTCTTCCCTTTTCGGTAATTCACTGCTTGCTCCATCTACGACGAGCAATTATACCCCTGAAGAAATAACACGGGTCAAATACATTGCTAGCAATAATCCGAGTGGACCACACAAGGATTTCGTAAGTCTGTTGTTGACATAGTGTATTCTTCTCTTGCATAAATATAATTATATATATTTATTCATAATTTCATACGCTTATAATAATTCACAACACATATAACAATTCTCATTAACGTAACGCCCGGCTTATCCGCTACAAACTGGTGAGCCCGTTTTTAAATTTTTTATCTTCATTTTGTATTCATTATGTCGCCCGACGACGAAGCCGCCATTAACTCTAATGTCAGATTGCCCTTTTTCGGTATGTCAAACCCGAGAGTGTGGTTTGTTTTGGTCGAAGCTCATTTCGAGAGCTATCGTATCAAATCACGAGACATGAAGTTTGCTATGGTCACCGCCAACCTTCCTACGGAGGTTGCATCCGAAGTGATCGACGTCTTAGATCCGAAACCATTAGATCATCCCTACGACAAACTGGAGGCTGCCATTCTACAACGCTTCGGCAGGTCCAACGCAGCTCGCATGCAACAACGTCTCCAGATAACAGAGTTGGGCGATCGAAAACCTTCGCAACTGTTGCGGCATATGCGCACGCTCTTACACTGTCAATACAGACGACGTATCAACAGCGTAAACCTCAACAACTGAAACGTCGTTCCCAAAACAACCGCGCAAACGCTTCGCGCCAGGCTGCCAACACAGGCTTCTGCAAGTACCATAAACAGTTTGGTGCTAACGCCAAGCACTGTGTGCAGCGCTGTTTCTTCCCCAACGCCAGTCAAGCTAAAGCGGGAAAAGAGTAGGCCGGCCAGTAATCGCAACGGCTGCAGCTGGCCACACCGTAAGTCGCCTATTCTATATTGATGAGACCCAACAGGTCTACGTTTCCTAATTGACACAGGAGCGGAGGTGAGTGTCATTCCACCTCATAGTGCAAGCACCTGCATGGACCCAACTGGCGTCAATCTACAAGCGGCTAATGGCACACGCATCAAAACGTATGGTCAGCGGCTCCTTCTGCCAAACCTTGGTTTGTGCAGAAATCTTTCATGGACATTCATCGTCGTCGACGTTCGACAGCCGATCATCGGAGCCGACCTTTTAACAGAGTTCGGGCTAATAGTCGACGTTCAGCGCAAACAACTGTTGGACAACAAATCCGCAGTACGCGTCACTGGGAAAGCGACATCGATCAATTCGATCGGACTGAAACTCGCCCTACCAGACGACTAGTTTGCAACGCTGCTTCAAGACTACCCGGCTATCAGCCAGCCATTGCGCTGCACGCCAGACATCCAACACGTTATTGCTCACCACATCCTCACGACCAGCCCGCCGACGAACGCAAGATCGCGACGATTGTCCCCTGGCAAGCACACCGCTGCCAAAGCGGAGTTCGAGCAACTGTTACAACTTGGGATAATTCGACCCTCTAATAGCCCATGGTCATCGCCTTTACATATGGTTTCAAAAACATCAGGCGACTGGAGACCATGTGGTGACTACAGAGGACACAACAAGCTCACAGTGCCCGACAGGTATCCCATACCTCACATCCAGGATTTCTCCCTGAGCGCCTGCGGCAAGAAGATTTTTTCCAAAATCGATCTTGTGCGCGCCTATCATCAAATCCCAGTAGCAGACGCCGACGTTCCGAAGACTGCTGTCACTACACCTTTCGGTCTCTACGAATTCCTTTGCATGCCGTTTGGACTCAGAAACGCCGCTCAAACTTTCAGCGCTTCATCGATCAAGTCAGGCGAGGTCTGCCTTTCACCTTCACGTACATCGATGATATTCTTGTCGCTAGTGAAAGCCACGAGCAGCATATGGATCACCTTCGACTGGTTTTTAAACGTCTTCAGGAATACAACGTCGTAATCAACCCGGCCAAATGCCAATTCGGCCGACCGGCCCTAGAAATCCTTGGACATACAATCGATTCTCGTGGAATCACTGCCATTCCGCAGAAAATCTCGGCGATTGAAGACTACCCAACTCCAACTTCTCTTCGCCAGCTGAGTCCCTTCATTGGATTCATCAATTTCTACGGCAGATTTATACCAAACTGCGCGGACAAATGCAGACCGTTAACTGATCTTTTGCGGGGAAATCCAGAGAAGTTCAACATGACAACGGAAGCTATCGCCACGTTCGAATTAGTCGAAGCATCCCTAAGCACGCTCACTTCGCTGGCTCATCTCTCCACGGACAGCATAGTGAAGCTTGTGCTCAAAACAGACGCTTCTCAAGTGGCTGTTGGTGCCGTTCTACAACAAGTCATTGACGACGAGTGCGCACCACTCTTCTTCTTTTCACGAAAGCTGCAACCGGCTCAAATCAGGTATTTTACCTTCAGCCGAGAACTAATTGCGATGTACTTCGCAGTAAAGCACTTTCGACACATCCTGGAAGGACGTCAATTCACCATCTACATGGACCACAAGCCCTTGGTCCACGCCACAAGTCACTGAAGCAACTGACCTGCAATCCCTAGAGAACATAATTTGCGGAGCAAGATTCGATGGTTGACTCTGTCGAAAGCTTTCGAGAAATCTAAGTATACTAAGTGAATCTCACGACCTTTGTCGACTTCGGATGTCCAGTGGTCACGTGCAAACATCAGGTTTGTCACACATGATCTTCGGGGAAGAAAACCGTGTTGCAAATCAGAAGGTGTATTCCTTCAATGTACTGGATCATTGAGTCACTGATAATAGAGTCCATGAGTTCCGTAGAATTAGACACAACTTAATACTGTTCTTTAGAATAATATCTTCTGATAATATAGATATAAATTCGTCTATTCGCTTCCGACAAGGTTCTAGATATAACTTAAGAAATCAAGATAATCTAGTGGAATTACCTAGATCCTGTACGAAAGTAAGAAGTAACTTCTACCTAAATAAATACGCTAAACTCTGGAATATTCTTCCGAAAAACATAAGACTTTGTACCTCACTATGTGATTTTAAATCACATCTGAATTCATTTCTCACAGTTGAAAAACTAATGAAACTTCTCAACTTAGATGTCTCATTAGATGGACTATACAATCATGGCATTGCTGGATATTAACAGCGATATCAGTTTTTCAACTTTCACCGTGAACAGTTACTCCGTCTCTTAGTATCTATTTTCCAGATCACCTCTTTACATCCATATGAAGAATTCCGGTTCACAAACGAGTCAACACTGGGACGCCAAATCTTCTACGAATACCCACGAAAAGAGACTTACCATTTGGAACATATATTCGACAATAATAATGTGTTCCAACTAAACATTTTTGTAGGTTCTCTCTCTTCGACATTCCTCGCATCTTCGATGTTCCGGTCCATAGTTCTTCAATATTCTTCGTATCATTTTCCCCTCACCCGATTTTCTTTTCATACAATAACTGCTCATATATTGAATTTCTGTAAAACTGATTGATTATCATTTACCTGAACTATTTTAACGAACGAAAAATTATCAGCACGTATGACCTTGAAAATGTTAATAATTATTGCCCATTTTTATGCTTTATGTATACAAACAACTTTGATAATTATCGGTCATGCTTAGCATGCCTTGGATTTCCAAGAATAATGTTATCGGTCGGTATTTAGACACGAGAGATCGAGAGCCGCTTTTATAGATGGGAGAGATAGATCCACACTTCCAGTCAAGTGGGACACAGCCGTTAGCAAAAAGGGGCGTGAAAAGGTTAGCCAGGGGATAACAGAGAGAGGAGGCACATTTGCGTAGGGTTCGGGAATGCAAACCGTCTCGTCCAGCGGAACTGGTGGGCCGTAAGTCTTTTAGTTTACGGCAAAAGAGCACGTTAGTCTGTACTGGTAAGCGTGTTCGTCATCGCGAAGTAGCGAATCGACTTCGTTTCGAAGCTTTCGATAGCGCTCCCTGTTTGTAGGAGTTGGCATACTGAGATAGGTAGCCCATTCAATATTTCTTTCACGCATCCATTTTCGAGTGCGACTACGAATTGGAGTAAAACCTCGACTTTTGATAGAAACTTCTTTGGTAACGGTGCATAAGCTGTGCAGATGCTGTAAGCGGGTCGAAAAATGAAGCCAGGCATCTTTCGCCGAAGTTGATGAGTTAATAATCTAATCTTGTTCATCAATGTTAATGTTGAGAGAGGCGTAGTTTGTCCGTTTACAGGAATATATAGAGCGTGCATTCACCTTATCAGCCCAGTAAACTAGGTCGAAGTGGAGGAAGACATAATAATAATAGCATATATTCTTGGACATCCAAGGCATGTAATACATGATCAGTTTATCAAATTTGGAACAGCAAAAGAAAAATAATGGGCAAATGACCGAAGTGAGCGGGATTTTTAAACATTTTTTCCGGTCAATAATGGGAACGAATATACAGTAAGTACGAAAAAAATCCTAATGTCTAATAACAATAAGGTTTCATTTAAATTTTCTCAGAATTCACGAATTGCAAGGATGGGATAACATGGAGAGCATAAATGGAAGGTAATTATAAAAAAAGTGCAATGAATTGTAATAAATTGTCAAAAAAATTGATAAATAAATTATATATGCATCAATTCATGTTTTTTACGGAAAGATTGGTTGAGAAGATGGAAAAGTGAACATGAATCCATCAGAATAAGGAAATCTAAGAAATTCTGGGGGATGAAAAGGGTGTCGTTAATAGCCTGTGAGTAAGGTACGCTGTGTACTCCAATACTCTTGAACAATTGTCTACGAATTGAACCAAAATGTGTTCACCAGCCGGGTTTTCGTTATCTGCAGGAGAGTGAATCGCAAATGGAACAAATCTCGGGCGGATAGATTTCGAGCCTGTTTCAGTGATGGTTCGGTATTCGAAGACACTGGAATATAATGAAAGATATTCTCTTCACCATCATGGTGAGAGGTCATCAAAGTAAAATAGTTCATCATTTGAAAAATAAGAATGTACATTAAAAACATAATGATTTTCAGGTTTTTTTTACTTTTTTATTTTTTTGGTAGATTTTATTGTTTTGCAAGTTTGGATAAAAATGTGACATTTATAAGATATGATAAAAGACAGATATATACATAATGGTGTATAGAAAATGTCATGGAAGGCAATGTGACAAATAGACAAATGTGATGCAAGTCCCAACCTATGACGAGACATGCATAGACCCTATGTAACCTGACACTACAGCAGCGTTATAAATAGCTAATCAGAAAAATGATTTTTTTAGATGTTTCTAAAAATTTTTAGAGACATTTGTTTACGATAGAAACCTGAATTGAAACGATAAGGATAACTATGTTTAAACAAAAAGGGGGTAAGATAAGCCTAAAGAGATACAATAAGTAAAGGTACATATAATACTAGTCCCAGGTTTTGATGTATGTATGATGTATGTATGAAAGCACAAGCCTGATCCAAGGCAAAGTGCGCACAGTCAGAGACTGCACGTGGGCTAAGATACTGTCAGGTTGCCCAGGCCTAGACAGATATGAGGGTGGAGTAGAAATAGATGTAACATACAGAGACACTAAGTAACCCGACACTTAATAATACCATGTATTTCGGTAAGTGTGAACAGTTCTATACGTGTGCTAATGTACAAAATACTTACAACTGGTTCAATAACCAGGAATACCGTGACAAAATATATTGTCTATAGAAGTGTTTATTTTGAGAATTTCGCATAGCGATGGAGCAGTAAGAAAATCTACGAGTGTTTTAAATTTACCTGTAGATGTGCACATGCGAAAATGGAGTGGAAGAGAATTCCAAAGATGCGCATACCTAATTAAAAAGAAGTTTTGTCGAACTTTAGTGCGAGTAAGGGGAATATGCAATAGCCTCATTCGGTTACGTCGTACAGAACGATTGTAATCTTGGAAGCGCATGGTAGATCTAAGCTTAACTTGGTGCTCTGTGATGATTCGGAAGAAAAGAAAAAGATTAAGGCGAATTCTGCGTAACCATAGCGGGTCAATGTCTAGTAGATTGCATCTTACTTTATAAGGTGAAGGATTAGAGTAGCCTAACATGATTTTGCTAATTCTACGTTGAAGGCTTTCTAGCAGAATACAGTCACGCCTAGCGATGTGAGAGTAGGCTATATTACAGTAATCAAGAAGTGGTAATACTTTCATTTTATATAGACTTAGTCTACTTTCACGAAAGAGGAATTTTTGATTTATCAAACCAAAATTCTGTCTAGCTCTTGCTATGAGAAATCTTACTTGTTCGTTGAAATTAAGAGATGAAGAATACCTAACTCCTAAGTCTTTGATTTCGTTAGAAGGTGCGAGTGGTGTATTGTTGAGAATGATACTAGCAGGGGGTATTGAGCAGCGTATACCCATGAATTGCGTCTTCGGAGCTGAGAATTCTAACCCCCATTGTGAGCCCCAACTTGAAAGGGTTGAAAGATCATCGTTGAGGGAGTCTATAGCCTGTGATATCTCTATGGCTGGGAAAGCTAAGACAAGTTTAATATCATCCGCAAAGATAAAGATCTTTAAGTTTTTTTTACGAAATCTAGCACATCATTAATATATATAAGAAAAAGGAGGGGACCTAGTACGCTACCCTGAATGACTCCAGTTGGTATAGGTTGTGTTTCAGAGGATATGCCATTAACGGAAACGGAGAAGGTACGATCAGAAAGATATGAACAAAACCAATTAAATAGGGTTCCGGAAATACCAAGTGATGATAATTTTTGAAAAAGAAGAGAATGAGGAACCTTATCAAATGCTTTGGTAATGTCTAAGAAAACTGTCAATACAGCTAATCCATGATCTATGGAGGTGGTTACATAGTCCAAATATTCCAACTGACAGGTAATGCAGGACTTCTGATTTAAAAAGCCATGTTGGAATGGAGAGAAAGCGTTTGGTCTAAGTAAGCTATTAGTGCGTTCTTCATCAACTTTTCGAATAGCCTAGAGAGAAAAGGTGTGTGATTAATTGGGCGATAATTAGTGATGATGTGCGAATTCCCTGTTTTAAACCGAGGTATAATGACAGAATGTTTCCATTCGAGGGGAAATATACCAGATTTAACAGAAAGATTAAACAGGTTTAATAAAATTAAAGGTATATCATCCGTATTTAGTTGCAACATTGCTGGAACGAAGCCTACAATATCAGGCTTGTAAGAAGCTTTGCTTCGCCGACACATTGCGCTAACTTCTTGTAAACTAAAGGAGATGGAATCAATACACATTGAATTATTATTTTGATTTGGGAGTAGAGGGTATACGCTGGTATTTTGACCTGGAATAAGGTATATGGTGGTATTGAATGATTGGCTAAAATAGTTTTAAAAATAGCATACTTATTTCTGAAGAATATGATGTGGATGATTCCATATCATCATGGGGGAACACAATTGTAGAAATTTCATGTTTACTTAGATTATATCGAGATCTCGTTAGATTATTCAAAGACTTGGTCTTC